>VSDK01005201.1:3790-22523 GCA_009767595.1 Symbiodinium kawagutii | reverse complement strand
AAATTACAGGTCTGCGTCGGAGCACTTGGACAAGGTGAAGGTGCAAGTAGACAAGGACCTGGCGGCAGGCCACGTCATCAAGGTTTCCTTGAAGGAGGCAAGGGAAAGATATGGGAGCCGGCTTAAGATCGCTTCACTGGGGGCGGTTCCCAAGGATGCGGACTGGACCGATGTGAGAGTAGTCCACGACGCAACTCACGGGGTGGAGGTGAACCACCAAATTCGATTGTGCAATCGGATGAGGTTTCCCTTGTTCGACGACTTGGAAGCAGTGGTAGGGCAATTCATTCAAGACGCGGAGCTCAACAGGCTGGCTATGTGCTACGATTTCAAAGGGGCACATCGGCTTGTCCCCATTCACCCAGATGACTGGGGGCTTCAAGCTTTCAGGTTGGACGATGGTGAAGAAGTCTATTTGAATTGCGTAGGAACTTTTGGGGTCGCGTCAGCCGCCTTCTGGTGGTCAAGATTGGCGGCCACCCTGCAGAGGACAATGTGGAAGTTCCTGGACTTCAAGGAGGTCCTTTATGGACTCTTGTATGCGGATGACGGGCTGTTCTTGGCCTCAGGTCCCAGGTACAAGCGCAACCTCTTCGCGGTGTTGTTGTTCCTCACGGTATGGGGGCTCCGCTCTCATGGCGCAAGACCAGAGGTGGTCAGGTGACGGAACGGTTGGGTTACACCATCGACATCCGTAAAGGATTGATCGGCATTTCAGAAAAGAAGGTCTCATGGTTGGACACCTGGATAACCCAGGTGCTAAAGGAAGGTGAAGTCCTTGGTCGGGACATGAGATCCGCTTTGGGTCGGATGGGATTTTTGGCAGGTCCTCTCAAGCATGCCAGGCCCTTCCTAGCGTTGGTTTACCGCTGGACCGCAAAGCTGGGTCCGGGCTCTTGGATCAGGGTGCCGTTGGGTGTCAGGCTGGTGATGGAGTTCTTCATCGCCGCTGAGAGCTCCCAGAGGCATGCCACGGGTTGGCGGAGAAGTGTTTCGAGTGGACGCCAAGGCGGACAAGGGGACGGTGTCGATCGGTGGCTGGGAAATTTACTCTGGCACCAATCCAAGGAAGGCAAGGTGGTTTGCGGTGGAGCTTAACCGCTCCAATGCCCCATGGGCATTTGTGAAAGGAGAGCCATATAAGGTCATTGCCTCTCTGGAACTCTTGGCAATCACGGTGGCGGTGATGGTCTTCGCGCCAGGAAGTTTATGGCAGGGCACAGCAGGTAGGCTGTGCATGACGGCATTCACGGACAATCAGGCTAATAGCTATGTGCTCGACAAATTCATGAGCACGGCGTTCCCGCTCTCGGTGGTCCTCATGGAGCTGTCGGTGCAGCTAAGGCTGTACAACCTGGACCTGGATTTGCAATGGATTCCTAGGGAACAAAATTGCCAGGCTGACTCTTTAACCAATTTCGAATTTCAGGAATTTTCGGAGGGAAACCGGATTCCAGTCAGACTGGAAGATTTGAAATTTCAAGTGCTGACTAAGCTGATGCAGTCAGCTGCTTCAGTAGAGGAAGAAAGTTTCAAAGGAGAAAACCCCCCACAGATCCTTGGCAGAAAAGATGAGGCTTACACAGCCCTGGTAACCCTTCGGAGGGGTTGTTGTCACCAGACCTGTGTGGCAAACTGCTGCAACTCCCGGACAAAAGGTTCTGCCTGGTTTAGGATCTGCTGGGTGGGGGGGACGGCTTGGATAAGGAATAGTTGAAACTTGAAATGCGTAGGGAGGGACGACCAGAGCATGTGTTTTTCAACTTGACGTTCCCTTGTAGCCTGGCTCTCAGTTTTCAGACCCACCCTCCACTCCCTAAAACTGGGAGCCTGGGGGGTTGTTGTCACCAGACCTGTGTGGCAAACTGCTGCAACTCCCGGACAAAAGGTTCTGCCTGGTTTAGGATCTGCTGGGTGGGGGGGACGGCTTGGATAAGGAATAGTTGAAACTCTAGATAAAGCATAGTGCAGCCAGAGCCGCCTCAGGAATGTGGGTAAAGACTTTTCTCAGAAACGGGAAGAGGTAAAAAACATCATGAGGAGGACTGAGTGCAATGCCCTGGGTAGACACAGGGTATGTTAAGCAAGCGCTAATATGTTAGAATATATTAGAATGCTATTGCTTTCCTTTTTTTACTTTCTTTTGTAGTTCCATAATGTTTATCTCTCTATGTCCTGCAGATGCTACAAACATTTGGTATGCATTTCTTGATATGTCGTTACTACATCGATCTTGCCTGCATTGCAAGTCAGGATAATTGGAGAGTCCTCCAAAAAGGAAGAAAGGTCTGCACGGCTTGTATGTCAAAATATTAGCCGTGACGACATGAAGCGCTTTCTCCGGGCAGATCCTCAGGCGCTGGCCGAATTGATGTCCAACCGTTAAGTTGATCAAAAAATGGTTACAACTTTTTGAAAATGTTTGAACTATTTCTTAGACTTTCTGAGTTTGAAATGATTCTTTGACAGTTTGTTTAGCACCTAAGTCAATGAGTACTGTCACACCATTCTGACACGTGTGCTGCCAGAACACCGCATGTTCTGACGTTCAGTCTGACAGGTGCAGTTGAGATTATTTTGGTTCGGGAAATGTTTTGCATTCTCGCATAGACTTGGACATTTGTATTGGCAGATCTATTCTGACATAATATGTTCTCAGATATGTTCTGTAAAAGATAGTCAAGCTAAGCTTGTTCTGACATAATTTGCATACACTCTGACAGTAGTATCGACATATCATCGAAGGTTGTTTGGAAGTCAAACCTCCGACTTATGGAAACTTGCAGCAGTCCGTTTACTTGCGGCAGTCCGTTTGTCAGATCAGAAAGAAGATACAGGGATGTGCGAAATTTAATGACAGAAAGTGCGCGAAATGCTGTGTTTTGCAATGTTTTGTGCTCCGGGATGTGTCACCAGGTAGGCTCTGTAAAACAGCGGGAGGTCAGTTGGGAGAGGGATCAGTAAAAAAGCACCGTGCTGTGGCGAAACTTACATTTGGAAATCATGAGAATCACAAAAATCAAATGTAAACTTATATTCTCGAGGCTTTACAAAATGAGATGTTCACGGTGACGATACGAGCATTTGGACATTAAAGTCAGAACAACACTAGGGCTTCGAGCGACTTTTGGCAGATGAGATGTGCAAAAAGTGTACGGCCCTGTGGAGAAACGCGGATTTGCAAGTCAAAATCACAAAAATGATGGTCTCGAGAGGTTTTTGGAAGAGCAGATGTTCAAAAAGTGCACAGCGCTTTGGCGAAACGCACATTTGCAAGTTAGTTGGAAGTCAAAATCGTAAGAAAAACCAGGTGTGCGAGCCGCTTGAAGTGCACAGCGCTGTGGCTGGAAAAACAAACAGGAACAAAAAATGCCAGCAAAGGGAAAACACCAACACAAAAAGACACCAGAGCAAAAACACAATCGAACAACAAAAACGTGAATCAAAGCAAAAACACCAGCAAACAAAAAACACCAGAAGAGAAAACAATATCGTCATAATTTCAACCATCATCAACCGCATCACTTCATCTCAAACAACCACCCTTCCTTATAGGCTTTCCATTTTGGAAACTTCCGCAACCACCTTGTGCGGTTGCTATGTTATTTTCAAAATTCTTTGAATATGTGTATTTGTGTGCTGACATGTTGATCTGTAACATTTTTGTGGCATGGTGTGTACTCTGACATTTTGTGTATTTTTTCTTCACGCACGCACAAATATGCACGCTATATTTTTTCCTAATATCAGTTCTGGCAGTTATGTATGTAGACCCATCTTCTGAGAAGTACGTACTGAAGGTAAGGCAGGCTGAGGAAAGAGAAAGGAAAGGAGAGAAAGGAGAGAAAGAAGGAATATATAGAGAATGAAAAAACAACGGTGAATAGAAATGACAGAGAAAGGAAAGAAGCTGGAGAGAAAGGAGAGAAAGGAGAGAAAGGAGAGGAGAATGCAGCGACGAAAAATCTAAAGACCATGAGCTGAGAACCAAGCGGTCTTTCTTTTGGTTGCTTTGCCATTTAGAGTCATAGCCACCTTTTAGGGCCCCATCAACCAGACCCTCTTTGTTACATTACCAGATTTTGACATGGCTCAGCCATGAGGTTTCAGAGCTTCAGATCAAGGTACTTTATAGTTGTGTTACTGTTGAGATGGGTTCAAGGGAAGTACCTGTTGAGTTTCAGAAAGGTCCAGAGAACGGAAATGCGCAAAGCTGCATATCACATTGAGTCACGGTGAGTCACTCGGCTGTATTGTGCCCTCGTGAGCACAAGCGGAGGTCGTGTACTCATCCTTCAGTGAAGTTCGAAGCACCTTGCTGAGTGATAAGGCTGATGGGCTGCACGTTCTAAAGTGCTTGGAAGACAAGGAACGGCATACTGGCGAAACATGGAGTGAAACAGATTGTAAAACTGGTGCAGTGTAGCTGCAATTGTAAATGAAAGGACATCGAGTGCGAATTAGTTTTGCTACTACTTATAGATGGAGCTGCTTGCATTTATGAAAGGAGATGGTACCAGAACAAATCTTTCTCCCCCTGGGATGGATGGAACCCTGCAGATCATGGCAAAAAACATCCCCCTGCACTTCCGGAACTTCGCGAACCTTTTTTTGATAGTTCCCAGTTGTCAACCGTCAGAATCCACTGCAATTTACAATTTAAGATGCTCTTGCGTATAATTGCGTGCTTATTGGAAATCCTGGCTTTCGCTTAAAAACTGGGAATCAAAGCATACGATTTTGCAAAAAAACCTTTCAACCTCCATGTGTGTAGCCAAACTGGATTGGCGGCTCATTTTCCATATCCAAAGGCGGCTCAGGCAGGTGCGATTGCGCCACTGTATCGACAACAGAGGACCCAGCTCATTCACGTTGGAGACAGACGATGGAAAACGTGACAGAGCAATGGAAATGCATGACATATGTGTACGTATTGAATACGTATTGTACATTTGTCACTACTTGTCACTATCACCTCACACAAGACAAATCTAAGGATCACCTCATGCTGATCCAGCCACAAAGGGGAAGACAGCCCGTGAGCTGATTACCGGAGCACGAGATTTGAGCAACACGACATTGGCAACATCCTGAAGGCCTCGAAGCAAAAGATCAAAGAGTTTCAATGCAATCCAAACTCTGCTCAAATCTACGTGCAAAGTTGTTTTCAATAAAGGGAGAACAAAAGACAAACGGCGGATGGAAAGAGGAAGAGAGCGAACGTTATCCGCCCCGCCCCACCCCAACAAAATGATGAGGTTACAAAAAGCAAAAATGTGAAAGTGAAAGAAGGGAAGTCAAAAAGAATGCAAGAATGCAAGAACATGCAAGAACCATAAAATTGCAGCCATCAACACAAGATGAATTGAACCCGCAAAAGCAGGAAGGCAATGGAATGCATCCAGTCAACGGCGAGATGAAGCCCAGCTGGTGCATTTGGGTCGCCCTCCCTGCAGAAGCACTCAGACTCACAGGTCCATCGTTTCTCATTATGTTTCCGTTCAGTTCACTAAGGACTTTCACATGAACATAATCAGGTTGCCTATTTCTTCGTGCTAGTTAATTCAGAAAGTCCCATTGACGCCTCAACTGCCATGAGTACAAAAAAAATATTTGATGGTTTTGTTCTGGCTGTAGACTTCGTTGTTTTCTAATGTTTTCTACCTGCTTTAAGTCACTTTGAGGTTGCAAAGTTCTATCGTAGATGATTTGTAGCACCTTCACCTGGAGCATAGCTGAGCCCTCGACCAGACTTGCACAAGTGAAACTTGTTTCGATTGGCGACAGGTCCGACTGCAAAAGATCTTTGGCTGCATTTTGTTCAGCGTGTGGAAGGTATGAGCATGTACTGTATCAGTATGTAAGGTTTTATGGTCAGATTTCATGACCATCAAGGCAATCATACATGACAAACAGAATATGTGTAGGGAGATATATGCAGACATGCATTTACAAACAGTTCATATACAGTAATTGATATGTATGTATATATATATATATATATAAATAGATGGATAGATAGATATTGTTTTAATATGTGTATATAAGGTATGTATGCATATTTACACGTGTACACACCTATTTTTGCCGCACGTAGAATGTGCATTTGTGGCCGGACTACACACATTAATTTGCGCAGCTTCCCAGTTTACAGTAGCTTTCTGCAAGTGCTGTACATATTGAAGCTATACGAGAGGCCTCGTTTTCGGTTTGCAATTGATACAGAATGTAATTATACGTTATCTATGCGCAGCTTCACAAGCATGTTCTTAAAAGAGAGATTTACATATATATATATATACATATATATATATACATACTCTAGTATCGTTTGCTGGGATACTTGGAATGTCAGGCGGACAATGCCAGACAGGACCGTGTCCTACTTTTACCAGGATGTAAAGGACAGCCTGAGAGCATCGCTTAGGATTTTTCCTTGATGGGGCTTCCCATGACCACGTTGTCCTCGTGATTCTGGTGCTTCAAGACGTGTATCCTTTTCGATTGAAGCAGTATTGGTCAAAGAAATCTGGACTCGCTGGCTTTTTGAGTCAAGGTTTGGGAAGTCCGGACATGCCATTCTTGCTTCTTCTCTCAGTCGTCAGTCGCATAGGCCTTCTATAGTTTTTGTGAGTTTGTGGCATATTGAGGGGAAGTATTATTCTCAGCTTCTCTGGGAGATGTTTGCATTCCCTGAAGGAGGATGGAACTGTTGAGCTTCAGTTTGAGATGGACGCATGGCACTACCAGAAAAAGTGCCTCTGCGGCATTGGGACTCTGAACCCCGCGACATCAAAGGGCACAGCTCTTGTGATCTTTGCAAAAGCAGAATTGTTCATACGTTTGCTCTTCGAACTGTTGATTGTAGATACATGGTCCAGAGCTAGGCGCAGTGGACAGCAAAGGCTGTCATGCATGTGTTTGACATTGAAAATGCAAAGAACTTGCGGCAGTTTTTTTGCCGCATTTGCTGATGGGGAAAAAACGCGTCATCATCATCATCACCGTTGTCATTGCATACTCATCATCATTGTCCTCATCGAGATCATCATCATGATCATGCCCAAGTATGGCTCATTTCGTTTTTCTGCTGTTCCGAACCCTTTCCACCTCTTCCGCACTGACCTTGTTTTCCTGCTTACTTTCAGCTTTCGCTCCTCCATTTGTCTCAAGTCTTTTGCCTGCTTTTCAATTTGTAAGTGCTCAGTTCAAGTAAACACATATAACATATTCATGTATATTCATGTATACATTAATATTCATGTAAGCTTAAACAGCAACAACAACAACAACAACACTAAGAAGAAGAACAAGAAGAAGAAGAAGAAGAACAACAACAACGACAAC
This sequence comes from Symbiodinium kawagutii, assembly GCA_009767595.1. Taxonomy (NCBI): domain Eukaryota; class Dinophyceae; order Suessiales; family Symbiodiniaceae; genus Symbiodinium; species Symbiodinium kawagutii. The sequence goes on along the minus strand of VSDK01005201.1, from coordinate 15,176 downwards.
AACAACAACCACAACAACAACAACAACAACAACAACCGCAGCGAAACACCAGCAGCAGCATCAACAGCAACAAAAAAGCAATTCCAATCAAAGGCGCCAGAATCCTAATGTGTACAAGGTGTGACAACGTGTACGAGATATTTTGGAATCTGTAATTATTTGTCGGCACACAAGAAAATGCAATGCATCCCGCCGCAGGGCACATGAGTGCAAGATTCCGTTCGCAGGGATCAGTGTTTAAGAGCAGCAAGACATGTCCTTTGAGACTCAAAATCATATCCTGATTTGTGACTGAGGCTGCGAGCGTCTCAAGCTGGACATGAGACAGCTGCTGCTTGACCCAAAAGAAGTGGTTTGGTCTTTAGGAGCAAGATATGTTCCAGCATGTGATGCCGATGTCGTTATTAATAGTGCTGCCCCAATGAAGCTATACGATTTTTTGGACTTTTGATTTGAGCATCCTGTTTGATCTGTTTATGCAAGCAAGTAGGCTCAAGTGCAAGATTCTACATTTGCATTTCACGAAATCTGAGATAGTGCACAAAGGTCAAAGATGCACATGGCATCACAGAAGAGGAGTTCGCTTTTCAGAGTTTGGAGGACATCAAAAATCATGGTTCAACGATGTTTGTGTTGACCCGATTGTGATCACGAAAGCGGTACTTGGGCAGGACTTGGCTCTTGGCTTACCTTTGAATTACGATGGTCCTGCGATTTCTTGCACTGGGAACATCCCCTTCCCTGCCTTCCTTCACCCTGACTGGCAGGCTGGTGGCCGGTTCGATTCCCCTGGCTCCTTCTTTCCGCCAGTGTTGAGGATCCAGTCGTCACAGACTGTCTTCCTGGCTGGAGGCCAGTGGATCACTTCTTTGAGACACCCACGGTTCCCACATTTCCCACCCTACGATTGCACTCGATCATCTCCCATTGCTTCTGCAATTTCATATTCCCATCATTTCCCATCTCCGCATCACCGCCTTGCATCCTTTCTTCATATGCCTTCATTCTTGGCTCCTCATCTTCAAAGTAACTCTACCATGGGTACGGGCAGATCAGGCAACCATCAAATACCCATGTGCTGAGTCATCCGCAGCCAGACTCGAACTTGTTATATAGCGGATTGCGCTTTTCAAGACGTGTGATCCAGCATTGCCAAAACAAAGTAACTTACCGGTTTGATCGCGTTAGATTGTAGAACATTGGTGTGAAAAAAATGCAGTACCGTACCGTAATGGTCTGAGTCACCAAATAAGCCGGCCAGAAGGTATAGGGAACATTAGGGAGCAATCTTTGCTTCAGACCCAAAATGCTGATTGCCGTCACTCCTTTCAAATAAAGCCTGGGGGTGCCCCTCACCATATGCTCCTTGGTCCTCCTGCATAGCTTTTGCTGTTTCGTGCGCAAGCTAATACTTTGTGTCTCTGACTTTGACCCTGCCTTTGGGTACCCTCTGGGTGTTGTTTATTATCAAAGTCTTGAAGTCTTATATAAAACCTCATTAAATCTCATTAATCTATACATATATATACATATATATATATAGGTATATAAATATACATATATATATATATGTGTGTATGTATATGGATGTATTCTAAAATCTTTCACTAAAGTCTAAGGGTCTTACAATCTGTTTTTTGTGGGCTGTCTTCTTTATTCTATGTGTCGCTCCAGGACCAGATCATCACGTTCTTGTACAATGACACGCACATCAGGCATGCAAAGTGTTCAGTCAGTTCAGTCAGAGTTCTTTCAGTTCCTTTCTTTTGGGATTCTCTTGATATATATGTTTTGCTCTCTTTGTATTCCTCTTTTGTGTGGTGTCCATGTCCTGTGATGTTTGGTCATGCAGTTGGGCATATGCATGGCATGCCACGACAGAGTGCTACAGGTGCCACTTTTTCCAGCCGCCAGGCAGACTTGTTTGAAGCTCAATTGCTGAAAAGGCTGTGCATGCGCTAAGCTTGTCAGACCACTTGGATCAATTTCAACCACCATGTAATTGGCAAAGATTTCAAGGCACTAGACTGTGACATGTATTTCTAGTGTTGAGGAAAAGATGGTACTTGTGGAGGTGGAGTGCGATCCAAAGGACACAGAGTGGTTCAACGCAGCATAGATGGATCGAACTGCTTCGAAGAGTTTGATCTGAAAATGTCACGCAACGCTGCTCATGGTGTAATGACGAATTTCTTTCGTGTTGTACTGGCTTCCTTGGTGCTTTCTTATGCTTCCTTGACTCTGGCGCGACGTCATATTGAGGATGCTGTCGAAAGACTTCCCAAATGGCTTCACTCGAAAGGCACTGCAGAGGAGCTGTGCTCCTGCATGAAACTGCCCCTTTGATTTGAAAGTACGATATTCTCAAAATTTATGAACTTATTGTTTGATTGTTTTAGATTAACAATCTATGTGTTTGTTGTTGGGGGCTGCGAATCGGAATCGCCTGACCAATTGTCCAGTCCTGTTCTGCACGCAAAGCTTGTATGTGGTGCTGTTGAACACCGAAACACAACGTATATTGCAAGTCCATCTATCCGCATGCACCAACCAAACGCGGGGGGCCGTACTGCGCTTACTAAGGCTGTCTTTGTCATAAAAGAAAGCTGAGTGCAAGCAACTGCGCGCTTCAGCCAATCAGCGGCTGTTTGTAGCCTAGAATCATGCGCCTTTCCAAAGGAATACCTGCAATGACTCTTGGCAGTCCTGGAGCTCGGTTGTGCATGTTGCACATCTCAAGCCACATTGATTTTAGTTAAAAAGCGTGCATTTTCTTCCTGCATTTGCTTGCAGTGCGCAGAGGTCTTTTTGTTGAGTGTGTAATGTTGAGTTCCTGGATTTGCGCCTTGTCACGAATGGATTGTTTTGTCACCAAGTCTCAGAAGTGGTGTTGTGATTGAACAAGTGCAAGCGCTTGGACTGGAGGCCAAATCTATGCAAGAAGAAAAAGAAGAAGTTTGGATTCAGATGAAGGCCGAAATCCGAAAATGCTTAGGACTAGGTGAAATGCTTACAATATAAATCAGGATCAACAATGAATACGCTCACAATGACGTGACACATCATACAAGCTAGTACGGAGATACACGAGAATTCAAGCATGCATTCATTGCATACAATACAAGTTGTTGATCAAAAAATGTTTCAGACTACTAAATCTACTAAAGTTGTCCATGGGGTGATTTGACCTGAGGATGCCTTCCCATTGCCGGACATCGCAATATTTCTGATACCATCCGACATGTGACTAGATTGGTAGCAGAGGTTGTTTGATGCATGGTTGTTGTTTCCAGATATTGACATATCAATTTGCTCACCGATCGCTTCCGCATCACCACTAAGCTGCGCTTTTGAATTCTGTACTGAAACAAATGCTTCAAATACTCTTTGTTTGCTCCCTTAATGATCCTGTTGGTGTGGATCAAGATCTCCAATCACTCCTTTCATCTAAGCCCATACCATGTCAGACTCAGCCGCAACATGCTCACATTATCTCACAGTCACCCATCAAGAGCTCGATGCAAAAGGTCACAGTAAAAAAAGACAAAACAAGTATCAAGTGAATTCAGGTGATATCATGAATGCCAACCCAAATTTGAGGATTTGACAATGTTCGAAAGCTCTTCAAGAGACTGCCCAAGTTTCAACATTTCTCTGGGGAATCAATTCCAAGGCGGGCGGAACTCCATCACCAAACGACCCTTTTATGACACTACGGTGATGTACGTTGTTAGGGTGGAACACCAACCCACACTGCAAGTTTCCTGCTCATAGTACCATAGTATAGTAGAAATGATTTTCCAGGCATTGATATATGTCGCCGCTTCGAAGCAGCTCAGGGAAGACTCCGTAGTGGTGGTCTTGAAGGAAGAAGTGACGTTGCCCGTGCCTTCGTCAAGCTGTCAAATCTTTTGAACACCAGACATTGGCGAAGGAAGAAATGTACCGGTAAAGAAAACAATTCATGTCATGCTGACGCCATGCAAGTTTTCACCTCGCTCCTGTTTGCGGCAAAGCGAGACAAGTGTCAAGATGCAAGGGCATGCGTTAAGCATGCGTCGTTTGATTTTGAAAGCTGTAGCTATTCCATCAGTGTTTATGTGCAAGCATCCCTGCATTCTTTTAGAGTCTGGGGGTGATTTGCACCCCAACTCTGTTGTGTGTGCGCACTGCATGTGGAATCCGCGTTCGCATTCGCAAATATGTCCTGAGCAAACTTAGAAATAGTCTGAGTGAATGGGTGAACATGGCGCTGCTTCGTGATGTGTTCAGGTCAGGTCGTGCAAGAATCTGTTGTAAAAGTCGCATCATCTAATCCGTTCGGATTCTGGGCATTCATTTTGCAGTAACACTCTTCTAGTGTAACAGCACATACGAGCTAGTAGCAGCTAGTAGCTGGTCAGATCGATATGACCAGAGTCAGAGCAGTGAAGCTTCAAGGACCGCGGCATGGGAGTCGATCAGTGATTTCTGCACAAGGATGAGGAGCACAACAGACGGGGCTTTACAAATCTTTACAATGTTTTGTATAATTTTGCATACACGTTCCGTGCTTTCGAAAGCAACCATTGTGATTGGCTGCACTGCATTCAGCAATGAAAAGATTGTATTTCAGGACGTAACTTTGCTCGCGCCAGCACCTTGCAACAGAACAAACAGAGGCAAATAGGGGACTTGAAGATGTAGTACGCTAGCTTTTGCTATGTCCCAGTGTGAGTAGTTGTTTTCAAGTGAATAGTAGTTGTTTGTGTGAGTAGTTGTGTTTCAACATCTATTCGTTTATTTATTTGGTTTGTGTGTTCAGCAATGAGGCCAGCCAAGAACATGCGAGCATCAGGGAGCATCATTTGCCGCAACCCTGAGAGATAACTTTGGCTTCTTGCAATCACCAATGTTTGGAAAGAGATGAAAGAGGAGTTAGAGAGCGATCGTACGTCACAATTCAAATGCTCTCAATCTGCAGCTTGAGCACTGTGAAAATCTTTGAAAAAGAAGTCCGAGACACTTGGGGTTCGCATCATGGTGTGCATTCTTTTCAGCTACACTAATACTGGTAGTGCTAAGAATAGGTGTCATTTGATGTCTATTTCGCTTGGGCTTGCTAAATGACTCACAGGCTCGTGACGTGAAAGCTAATTACAAAGCCAGCTAGCAAGCTACTGTAGGCTCAAGTTGTTTTGTTCAAACGAAGTGAGGAAGGGGGTAGGAGGGTATAGGAGGATGATGACAAAATCTGGCCCAGAGATTGTATGAAAAGGTGTGATTTTTCTCACCTTGCAGGTCAGGTGAGGATCTCTAGATTTTATGTCAAGATTCGCTCCTTCTTCTCCTCCTCCTCGTCGCCCTCTAATCCTCTTGCACTTCCAGTTGTGTATGTTACGTTGTTTCCAAGGTCAATCTCAGGTGGTGGTGTTCTTGCTACATAAAGTATCGTGGCTCTTGGTATGCGCTGCTGTGTTACATCTTTAATAACTCAAAATCAATCGCTACTTGCATGCTGTATCATGGATGTGATTTCTTTGAACTTTAAATGTACCCTTTTGCAATCCTCCTGTCCTCCATCTTCTGTCGCATCAGACGCTCATTCCTAAGTGTGTACACTGAATTCATCTAAACTGACTTGCTTTTACAGTCAGAAAGGGCACTTCACACTCTCTAACGCCTAGCCTCCCAGCCTTTTTGTTGCCTTCTACTCCCTTTTCACCCCCCGAACAAAGTGAGAAGAGCCGGTCCTGCATACTGCGACGTCGGTCTCGAACACACACTGTTCCATACTCGAAGTTTCAAAATCTTTCAAACTCTTTTTTTGATACGCTCCGTATCGCTAATCTTGAGCCCTTTGAATTCCGCAGTGCAGCCACCTTCCTGCTTCCTTTGTATGCACCGGACCCCTGCACGCTCTATTTTGCACGGTAAACTTACATCATCCCCCCCTTTTGGGGCACCCGACTTTCCTTTCCAAGGCTTATTGCATCGTATTGCCATGCTTCTCCATCTCTTCCTTCGCACCATGGCATGATCCGTTGCCTTTTTCCATCTCCACGCCACGGTCTTCGAGCTGGATTTCGCTCCCTTCTCAGGTGAAGTTGTAACGAGGCCGATCATCCCCAAAGAAAGGGTACCTGCAGTTGATTATCGGACATGGTAGACTGTTGTGTCATGTAGTGGTCAGAGAATGGCTGAGATTTATCACATGAAAAGGGTTCTTCAAGAGGGCAATGCAACTTAATCATCCGAATGAGTGCACAGAAAGGCCTTTGCCTGCAAAGAATGATACTGGTACGATCGGAGTGGCATGGTCAACATTGGACAGGTTTGATCTCAACGTTGTCACTCTGAGTTGGATTACAAGAAGCTTATCTAGCCGCAGCGGTCGTGTGGGCCCAATGGCGACATTAAAGATGTCGTTTGTTGCCTCGAATGTCATGGATGCTTCAAAGTCTTGTGACTGCAAGGACAGGGAGACACAGGGAATAGCTGGAGAGCAACCTTTTTTCGTTGGCCAGTTGAAGAACCTTTGACTTGTTAAGTTACAGTCGCTACAAGTGGAGTCGGCTCGCAGGATTACACCTTCAGTCACAGTCTTCAACTCATTCTTGACAGCAGCCTCCCGAGATGGAGACCCATTTGAGTGTGAGCAATGGTTCCGGAGGACTGCCAGATATGATTGCTGGGATTGCAGACAATAAAGCCATACTGAAATTGTTTTTCATATCGAACGCTGGCTAAGTTCACGCTAGCAAAACATTCGCCGAGTGGCAGATGGCAGGATGGTTTGGAGCAAGTCTGCTCCAGATGTGATAAGCTACACCTGCTTGATCTCTTCCTTTGCCAGAGCAGGACTGAGCAGCTCTTCACAATTGTTCACACTGCAGCCATCGTCAACCCAAAGGGAAGCACACAAAACAGTGTTGGAGTGTGACCTTGCTTTGTGCCAGGCGACCCAGACCGTGCTGAAAGATGGTTCAAAAAGAGTCTTGTCATCTCTTGGCTTTTTGAGTTTTCGAGTGGAGAGATTAAATTTCCTTTCTAGCTACGGCATCATTTCATGTTCATTGTGTGTGTCTTGTAAAATGTGGTTGCACAATGGGGCTTTGGAACATAGCGAGCGGATGCGAGTGAGACGTACAGGTTGAAGCGCACAACATTTATTTTGTAGTTAAACCGTGCAATGTGTTTCAAGAATTTTCGAGAAGTCAAATTTTGAGGTCTAGGGACATGGCCATGGTCATTGCATTACTCAGCTTGGTTCCCAGTCTCAGGATGCAACTACATTCAGTGCAACCGAATGTCACAACTCTCAACTCAGTGCTGGACGCCTGCGCCAAGCGTGGAAGATTGCGACCAGCAGACTTGCTCTCAGTTGCATCGCTATGATGAAAATTGAGTTTGGTTCTGATTCTGTGCAAACCTGAAGACTTATCTATGCAATTTACGGCTCCCAATGTTTATTTGCTTTGCTGATTGATTTTGGCCACTTCTAAACAGACACATCGACAGTCTGAACTGCTCAGCTTTAAGGTTCCTGTTGATTTCAGGCATGATCGTGTATATCCATGAGTTGATTATCCACGAAATATGAACCTTTATCACCTTCATATTTATTCTGTTTCAGTCATATTTCCTTTGTCTTATCCTTTCTCGCCAAATGGTGCTCTTGAGGAATGGTGGTTCCATTTCATGGAGGACTCGAACTTGAGACCTGACCAAGTGAGCTTTTGTGCTCTGCTTAACGCGTGTGCAAAAGCAAGGAGTTCTGCAAGGGCACAGGCGACCGGACTCTACGTTGACAAGTTGATTTGATGAGCTTTGGAACCAAATCAAGTTCACAGAGTTGAAAGTTGTCGGCCATAGAGGACCGGGGAACCAGTCCTGTAGCTTCTAGATGAATCAGCCAAAAGGATCCAAACATATCCAAACGGCTTGAATCCGCTCACCACCTCTCACCATTGTGTTATCTTGCGTTCAGGTTTGGTTCGACAAGATGTTGCATTACAGAATTGCTCCTGACATCGTCGCCTACAATGCTTTCATTGCTGCGTGTGCCAGAGAAGGAAGAATTGCTAAGGCAGAAGAGCTACTCGAGAAGGCCGAAACAAACTGCCTTGTACCTGACTTGGTGACATACAACACGTTGCTGCACGGTTGGGCCCGTTCCTCCACACATCAGGACAGTTACAAGCACGCCAGTACTTGTATCCAGGTTGGTTTGCAGGTCCAAGAAGATCAAATTGCCGTAGGAGCATCATTGCACGAACCCTGGACATTGCTGTGTTGTTGATGGTGCTGGTGGCGGTATTGTTCGTGTAAGAATTGCCTTTGCTATCCTTGGTGCTGGTTGTTGCAAAGGCTCTTCTTTTTTCAGACCAAATTGTTCATGATGTTTTTCTTGTTTGGTTTGATTCATCTCTTTGGTTGCCGTGCTCAAGTCTCGCGTGGCACTTGTACCAGAGTTGCTGGACACCCTACAGCACTACAAACACCTTCGAATCTGTGGGAAGATTGCAGTAGTTTCATATAGTTTCCATGTATCCTGCAGTATGTGCTTGCAAAGTGTGGGATTGGTCAGTCAGGTGATGTGAGGTGACTTGAGATACGTTATCCTGAAACAACTTCAGGAAATAAGATGAAACAAGATCATTTGCAGTAACTCTTGCAACCCAGTACTTTTGTTTCGGTGTTTGGCTGCTGAAAATGTTGACTTCTTCATTTCAATCTACATCAGCTTCGATTTGTTCATCTTATTTTATTTTCATGTTGTGTTTATATATTTGTTCTTTTGGAAGAATATGTTGTTCATGTTGTGTTCTTCATCTCTTCACGTCTTTTGTTCTTCAGGACCTGGTAAAGGCAAAGCATTTGTTGGCCACGTCGGAGTTGGGCCTGGACGTGATCAGCTTCAACTGCGTGTTGCATGCGTGCGCCAGGCTAAGCCAAGCAGCTGAGGCACAGCGAATTTTTCACCGCATTGAGAAGTGTCAGTTGGAGCCTACTCGAGCAACCTACAACGCTGTGATCAGCGCAAAGTGTCAGGCAAGGAAGAAACACGAAGAAACACGAAACATGGACAAGTCATGCAAAGTCATGTGAAGTCATTCAAGCACTAAGAAGATGACGATTCTTCTTCGACACGTTCCTTCCGAATACTTTCCGTACTGACTGCATCATAATGTGTTCTCTATTCATGGCAGAGTCGAAATTCAGAATGTATTTTGAGCTGTCAGTTGCACAGTTTCAGCACCCACAGGCAGGTGATGCAGCGGCAACATTGTCTTGGCTTGACCGAATGGCGACTTGAAGTATACTCGGGTCATCTCGGGTCCAAATTCTCACAGGATGGATTTGGATCAAGATGTACAAACGTTTGTGCCTCTCAAACTTTCAAAAGGATCACAACTCGGATCAACCTTGAAGCATTTTGAAGCCAAGGCACAAAAAGACGTGCTTCCAGATGCCACCACTTTTGCGCCAATATTGACCGAGCTCACGCGCATCAGGGATCCGCAGAGCTTGCAGTCCATATTCCGGCGAATGCGTGATGTGACGTGTTTGCAGAACCACAACTTCATTTGAAATGTTCGATAATGTGTTTATCATGTGTTTTGAATTAACACAGCTGATTCACTTGTTCATGATCCTTAGACGAAGTGAATCTGATTAGATAAAGATTGTGTTTTTTACTGTCCACCCTACCAATTTTCACGGCCTTGCTGATTTCCTGAGGCGGGGGTTGGTTTCAATAATTCAATAAGCAAAGAGTAAAATGATTGAAACATGTTAAAAATGAATTGATGGCAATTCAAACTAGAATAACGTGAGTTCAAATATTAAGAACTGATCTATAATGATAGCTCTGATATGCCTGAGAATCAGTTTTCTAGTTTTGATTTGGTTTTCAAATTATGGAAAGAATTGTGCATATTAGCAGATGGTAATGTGTTGACTTATATTGAACATAAAATGTAGATAAAAGGTGCGTTTAAATTACATATAATACAAGTGCGAACGAGTATAGACACATAGTTGCTTTCTTGATAATTCAAAAGCAGCGCACAACCGCATATGTTTATTGATTTCCAAAAAAAGATATGTGTTGTTTTTTCCTCGGATGTATTTTTAGGCCTGCCATTGTGCCCAAAAAAAGTTTGGATTATTCTGGTAAAGCAGGATTGCAAAAGTACCCCTTTTTGGCGCCCTACCCCAAAGGTCCAGCATTTATTGTATATCAAGACTAAACCAAACTATGACCACGTTTTTTGCGGAACTCTTACAGAACCGTTGCTTGTTTGTGGCAAGGTACCGACTAGGCACCCTCCGCAGTGACAATTATCTGGAGTTGCATGTGAAGCCCCATTGATCAACCTTGCGTGATTGTTGGGTCGTATTAGTTGACCAATGAAGGCTGGGCGACTCAGAATTAGCAGCTTTCCCATATCAAAGTCATTGGTGGCTCCCAAAACCCTTTCGCCGAGGAATCCCCCGGACTTCCCCCAACACCTTCTGCCGAGGAATTTCTCGGACTTCCCAAGAACCTTTCGCCCAGGAGTCCAGTGGGCTCCTCACCCAAAGTTTGCGGGAAACTCGATTTCTTTTTTAGCCAGCCCTGAGCCCGCCAGCCTTTCCTGCTACTTGGCATATTCAAACATGTGGTCGTAAAATAAATTGTGTCCATTGCTGATAGTAACAATGCACAGACTCCGTAAACACGGTGGGGTACCCAAACCCAACCCATATTTTTGTAAAAAACGATTTAACCGAATGATTGTATGAATGGAATGTTAGAGCTAGCTACAAATTGTGCGAGTAACGACAAGAGATAAAAAGGTCGAGGGACGAGGGATGACGGGAGGGGGGGAATGAGGGATAAGGGAGGAAGGATGTAACTAGGGATACAGAACGAAGGAGAAAACACAAAAATATAGGGAAGGAATGAAAAAAAAAACGGATAAAAGGGTACCGCAGGACAAGCGACGAGGGAGAGAAGGTGGCAGGAGGGAGGATGAAGATGGACGAAAGACGGGGAAGGCGGGAGAAAGGAGGAGTGAGGAGGGGCGAAGGGTAAGGAATAAAAGGAGGGAAGATAAAAAATAATAAAAATTAAAAGATAAAAAGGAGGAATATGAAGGAAAATTGTGGTTTAAAAAAAAAATAAAATAAAATAATCTAAAATAATATATAATTTAATATTTATTAATATTAATTAATATTTAATTAATATAAAATTAATATATTTAATTAAATTTTATTTTTAAAGATTATTAATTATATAATTTATATTTAATAATTTTAATTAAATTTATAATTTAAAAATTTAATAAATTAGGAATTTAGTTTTTTTTAGAAAATAAAAAGATTAAATAATTTTTTATATTTAATTTTGGGGTAT
>VSDK01005188.1:73779-109248 GCA_009767595.1 Symbiodinium kawagutii | reverse complement strand
CGTTTGTGTTTTTGAAGGCTGGCTGTTTTTTATGAACTACCCGGTATTATTGGTTAATGTCCCTGAATTTTTTGATGGAACAACTGTCAAGACCAGCGCGGCGGAACGAAGGGCCGAGCGCCAGCCCCCAGCGACTCCGTGGCCAGGGACTTCTCAACGCTTTGTGGCGAGGAAATCGCCTCGAGGCCAGGGATGCTCCAGACATGGTGGATAGCCATGGTGGTGGCCTTCAACCAACGAGCCTAAGGATAAACTACTGGTTGGTGGTTTGATTGACATCTTTTATTTTCCCTATATGGTAATCATTCACAAATGGTTGGTTGGCTGATATTTTTCATAGGGGTGGTTCAACCACCAACCAGACTAAGAATGAGAAACTAAGACTCGTTCATAGGGACACTAAGCCTTTACCAGCCGAATGAGAATTCATGAAAGGGAAACACTGCAGCAGTAAGTTGGGGGTCCGTTTATTGATCCAAATAGATAAAGAATAATTGTGTGTACACTGAGTGCATTATAAAAGTCAACATCAATGCATACATGGTACTTTTTAGTATAAACAGTATTTGCTGATAACATGACAGGTACAGGAGACAAACAGCGGCTGCACACAGTGGACCCTGGTATTTGATTGATGAAAGATGGGCTAATTCCGGCCGATCCATAAATCATGAGTCCCATCTTATCATGATTTGAACTGGGACACAATCAGTCATAGACCATTTATGGATGCACCCAAATGCCTTAAAACAGCTGTCAAAACGATCCTTCTCAGATGGTGGGGTGCGTTTGAACACACGTTGTCAGCATGTAGTGAAGCCAATAGCCAGCAAGATGCCGCTGGGCCGATTCTTGACTTGGTATCCTCAATCTCGATGGTGGCTACATTGATGATCCTCATGGTAATAATTTCAACTTGGTATTCTCCATGGTGGCTACAGCATGCATTCTTATGATCCCTGTCACCTTGAGCCCTGGGACTTCCCAGGGGGGCGCAGTCACCTTCAGAAACCATCTTTGATGACTTTCAGGAGCGGGACTTGGCGCTCGCCAAGGGTTGTGAATGGAACCATGGTAGATTCCCAGAAATTACCATTTAAATGGATCATAATTATGATTAATTGAATCGTAATCATTATTAATTCAATGGAAAAATGATAAAACATAATTAGATTACCATATTTCTGTACTCTAGCAGAAAGTGGATGGAAAAATCTAGAGGACCCCCCCTTTAATTGGTGGTTAAACCAGAGTTTCCAACATAGATTTTCTCATCGCCGAATCCAGTGATCATTGGTAAACCAGTGACCAACCAAGACAACCACCATTGACCACTAATTACCGTCAACCATTGTAAACCATGATCAATCATTGCCATTACTTCTGCTCGATGGTTCTAGTGGTTGATGATCAACAGTGACACCCCAAAGATGGCCAATCTCTACCCAGATTTTGGTTCACCAGGACAGCCGATGATGGCATTGGTAGCACGTGATTGCTGGGAAATTTGCAGGGTCTGATTGCCACCGTTCATAGCAGACTTGGGACTTGGTGAGCTTTGTGTTGATCAGATGGTGATGCAGACTGGCTGAACTGTGACGCAGGGTGGACTTGCTTGAAAGGTGCGTAATGGGTGAAACGACTGTGTGTTCATCGCCATGATTTGCCATGTAACATTCATTTACTGCCATCGTCATGATATCGAAATATCGACCTGTTTTGTGTCGTGCAGATCTGTGCCTGATTGAAACCAGCAGTGCTCAGAACATGATCATCCATTATCTAAGCATTGTGTAGCCAATACCGAGCATGAACGACCATTCTGAACTTCAATTTGAAGAATTGTTGGCCAGCATTGAGCATGGTTGAGTACTTATAGCCATAATGGTTACTCATTGGCTCAATAGTGGCCAATGGTAATCGCCATGGTTATAACCATTCTAATCAATAACCAGTATTGAGCATCGTTACAGCCATGGTCAACTCGTTGCAACCCTTAAAGACCATGGTGGGTGGCGGCCACTTCCATTAGTATGCGGAGGACTCCCGAGAAGTGGGCAGGACTCAAGCGCAACCGCGGTTCTATAACGGGCTGGGAGGTTGAGCAACACTGGGGTTTACGTTGATTAATGATGGTTTGTAAAGGTTTGCTATATGGTTTAACATATGGTTACTGATGGTTTATAAAGGTTTGACCTCCTAGGTGGTAACCATTTTCCTTTGCTGATGATTGGACTTAACTCCATCATCAACCACTACAAACCATGTTTACAGTGATATAAAGGTTGAAACCAAAAAACACAGTGACACTACCATTGTACAGGTTTCAACTCATGGGTTGTAGTGATTCTCAGTGAGAATCCTTGATCGTCGTAAGGAACCACGATTGATGTTGAGTTCCAGTGGTAATTGTTTCCTTGTGGCTTGATCATGGTTGATAAGAGGTACGGTAAAGATGGTTGAGAATCCTTGTTTCGGGGGTTCATGATGGTCAATGATGCCTAGAAATGACTAATTGCGGTCAAATATGTAGCAACTGTACTTCTGGTAGTGGTCCTGTCAAAAGGCGCCTTGAACTTGTAGACTTTTGGAGGATAGAATATACAGGCATATTTATCTAGCAAATGAATACGCATGATTCAGTTTGTGAACAACATGTAAGACATCACCAAGAAACATACGATCTGAGTGAGAAGAGTCACAAAAGCGGGAATGTGCAGATTCGTATGATTCATGTGATATTTGTTTTGGCCGTTGTGCTTCTTAAGCAAAAAGTCCATGGGTCCGGCCTGAAAGCTTGGACGCTCAACTGGCATCAAGTCACCACCCCCATTGCGCCAAAAAAGATGGCGCAAGGGCACCTGGCATTTGTCCGGTGGCGTCAGCAGTAAAGCTACACTTGGTGAAGTACTGCTGTGCGGAACCTTTGTTAATGGCAGGATTCACAGGGTCTCTTTGGGTTCACCAATTAATCTATACCGATCATGGTTGATGATGGTCAACTAATCGCGATTAACAATAGTGATTGAGCTGACAACCAAAGGTTGTATACATTTAATCAGTTCAATCAAAATCAGGCGTTTACAACCATTCCTTGTTGGTCACATCACAATACTGTTGCTTGTGGGGAAGGGAACTGTCAACATCGACTGATCCACAGCTTTCGAACGACCACCACCAATCTACCCTAAATAGCTGGCGATTTATCCCCAATATGGTGGCTTCTCAAAATAGGGATGCCCCCAGTTCTCATCTGGTTTATTGACCATTTATTGTAATAAACTACAGTATCTACAACTTTATGGTAGTTTATCAAACCCCCAGTTATCATCCAGTTTATTGACCATTTATAGTAGCTTTTGGGGTTCCCTATTTTGAGAAACTTACAGATTTGCCTTCTGGATTTACAGACAGGACCTTAAGTTTATCCCAGAGCTCGTGAGCGCTGACCGTTGAAGCCTAAGCAGTGCAACAGCGAGCGAGAAAGCTCGCGACCTGAGCATGGCTAAGGTTATGGCTAAGGCTATGACTTCACCATCCATGGTAAATGGTAAATAGTTGTTAATAGTGGTTAATACCCGACAATTTGATGGGATAAAATCAACAATAAGGCTTAATAGTGGTTAATACCCAACAATAGTCGATAATAATAGTTTTTCTAATGATGCGCAAGGCAAAACTAATGGGGGACAATAACCGACAATAAAAGGGAATACGATGACTAGTAGTGGTACTCTAGGGCTACAGGTTTTGACCCTCTGTGACCTAAGTCGTCTCCAGCAAACTTATTTTGAACCGAAAAAACATCCTCCCTTTTTTATCGGTACGCCAGTGATTTTGATGGTGGATTTCCCACATCACCAGGTGAGTTTGCCAGAGCATGTGGTTGGGAACCATGAATTCTCGGGGATTGGTAGATCCATAAGCCATATGGTAAATCACCAGCGATGGTATCATTGGGGGCTGTTTTAGTTGCCACTCGATCTGCCATTGGAGAGGGAATCATCATCCAACTGCTTTAGGTTGTGATCAGAGTGATTTTGAATCCGGCCGGCGAATCTTTAAGCAGAGCAAACATTGACCATCGCTCATGTTTTGAAACCAAACCAGCAGCCATCATTGACAATCATCAATCGTCAGACCATCATGAACTGCCAACGACCAACCATTACTAGCCATCATTGATCATTACTAACCATTGTTAAGCACTACACAACAATTTCCAACAACTCTTGACCGTTAGAAACCTTTCGACATGATCATCCAAGTGGTGCTTTGCAATTGGCTAATCATCACCAATCTCTGAGTTGCACTGCTGCAGTCTCTGGAATTCCTCGAGGATCCTCGGGGCGGAAATCGAACAGCACATCTGGAATGTCCCTGGTGAGCAGAGAAGTCAAGGCAAGGTCAACCTAAAGCACCACAACACTCTGCTGTGTGCCCGCAAGAAGGATTTCATGCACCATTAAATCAGTTTTTTGTTATTGGTTTAAAAGATTGCCACACTCAAAGCCGCATGCTAAATTGCAAGATCTAGGAAATCCAAGGATCCAGCAAAAATTGGTTTTGTATTGATTTAGCACTTGAATGATGATTAAGAAAGTAGCTCAGGCAGGCATCGGTCTCAATCAGGAGCAGCACATCAACAGCCATCAGCGGCCATCTGGCATCGAGATCAGGTCTGGAACAGGGAGCATCCAGATAAACAGCATCCAGCAGCCACAACAACTTAGCTTTAGTAAGTTGATTGGTTTGTTGAGTGGTCGATTTCTTCGCATTTGGCAGGCTTGAATGCTGTTTTTTCATGATTAGTTGATGAGCAAATGGGTGATTAGTTGGGGGTATCTTGATGGTCAATACTCGTTGTGCTTATACTACAGTAGTTGGTGACAAAAATGATTATGGAAAGCTTCCAGAATCATCGGTGCCACTGTGCTACACAAGGATCAATAGTCCGTTTTGAAGGACATGTTTGGTTCGAGACTTGCGTTTTACGATGGTGAACGGTTGTCATGTAATGGTGACTAACGATGGTTGAGAATGGTCAATGGCGGTGACTCATGATTAATGCGAAAGTACCACGAAGCACATGCTAGCATGAATCATGGGCTCAATACTGACGGTTAACAAGCGCTTAATGATGTTGAATTAGAGAACAAAATTTTTCACCCATGTCCCAAACAGGTGTTTTGCTTGTTGGGGTACCCAACATCTCAAGGATCTCCCATTGTTCATCCTTAACCATTAGCCAGCTCCAAACGTTCGAAGCAATAGTCAACCATGAACCATGAATGAACCATTCACCAGTACGCATGCAATCAGCCATCGCTCAACCGTAAACCATTACCAAACCAATAGCCACGATTGACCATGAATCAACCATTCACTACTAATCAACACTAATCAAAAAGTAAAAAAGATCGATGACCATTCATTTGTAGTTTCAACGATTCCATCCTTGAACACATCTTCGCCGGTCAGAATTGACCGATCATCGACCCAAAAATTTTGAAGTCTGCTTACACACCACAGTTGTTGGTGATCCTTTTACTTGGTGATCATTACAATGCTTAATGATCATTTTTTGATTACCCAGCAATTGAGCATAAGCACCCATTATCAACCATCATTGATTTCTGGTGAATGGGTTGCTGTCGCAAATCTTTTTCTGCAGATCCCAGCCCAGCAGGCAAATAAATCATCCCGATTCTGAATGGTTGGCCAAGGCGTTGTTGTAACCCTTCTTTTGTTGTGTCATGATTTCCCCCTTGTATCCTGATGGTGCTTGCTACTGTGGTTACTGAGCAATCACTTGTTGTTCGCTTGATTGTGCAGATATTCATTTGATAGAACAATTTTTACATACTCTTCAAATAGAATACCGGCAGAAGCGAAGAAAGCACTGTAGGTATCGCAAAATTTTTCGGTGGATGCAAGTAGAAGGCTGAAGATCACAAGTTGTGGGTTCCAACTCCCACGGCCCAAGCATTTTGCGTTGGGCTCAACTTGTACAGAGTTTTTGTTGCAATATGCTGACACATTAAATCTGGTCAGTCACGAAGAATCTTTCTTGGTCAAAAGGGAAAGTGTGTCGCGCGGCTGGTTTTCGATCAGGCTGAGAACCTTGAGGACTCTTCATTTCGAACTTGGGATGCCGGCACCGGTCAGAAGGGAACAGTAAAATACTCGGAGTTTTGCCGAGCACGTCCATTTTCAGGATCAACCCTGGCGCATTTTGCTCAAGACTACTTGCTGTAGTGAATCTGACAAGATACGCATCACACTATGCCAACAAGGCATTTCCCAAGCTTGTTGGTTCGATGGAAAGGGCCCTCAACTCGTCACTTCTTCCATGCATGTTCGTCAATTTTTCTCCCACAGATTTTTGAGCACATTGGACCATGGGCAATTTCCACCCCAATGGCAACAAAGCTGCTTTCCACCAAGACGTCCAAACAATGAACTATCCACAATCCCCAAAGCTCTTCATCGAGCAGCATTGACCAGCATCAATCATCATCAAACATCACCATCACAATTTATCAACCATCATGACATCATCATCAAACCTCGTGAAGCCATGATTTTCAATCAGTATCCAACAGTCTCCATGATTGATTACCATCAGCCATCGCGGACAAACAAGGCTTGCTGCAACCCAATGGCTTGAGCGCGCCACCCTGACCACCGCCCCATGATGTTTCAGGACTGCCATCCTCAACGGGCCTCCATGACCGAAATGGTGCCGAATCAAACTTTGGGTGCTTTTGGCTACTATCTTATGTACATGTATATGTATATACAGATATACAGATATACAGATATACAGATATACAGATATACAGATATACACATGTATATGTATATGTAAATAAATAAATAAATAAATATATATATATATGTAAATATATATATATATATATATTTCTACATATACATATATATATATATTCACACACATGAATATGCATTCTTTCACAATAGGTATTGTGAAATCAGGGCTCAAGTCCCAAACATGGTTGGAAAAAACCGAGGACATCTCCAAATTGATGCAACTGTAAGCAACGGGTTTTTGTCAATTTTTCAAGTACTACACAACCAATCAACCTGAGAATCAACCTGAGTGGTTGATATCCGGATATGCCATGTGGCTACACTGGGGAGGGGCTGAAGTGAACTCTGCTTCTGTTTACATCACGATCAGTCCTCCCCAGCGATTTCCGTGTTGCTGGCGGATGACCAGAACCAGCTCCAGGAGGACGGACGTACGGCCCTGCTGCAGGGGGAAGCCGCAGGTCCCAGTCAGGGGCCTCAAGATGAGTGACTTGGATCCGCAGAAGTCGAGACAGGGGGTGAAGTGTGTTGGTTAGTATTGGTGATTAACATTGTCAGTAATGGTGATTATTGGTTAGTATTGGTGAGTAATGGGTTAACTGTTAGTAATGATCATTAGTTTGATAGTATTGGTTAGTCGTGGTTAGTAATGGTGATTTTTAGTGATTTTTGGTTGGTTGATATTGGTTAGTAGTGGTCAGTACTGGGGATCAATGGTTGGCTATGATGGTTAACTGTTCATAGTGATAACTAGTTAACTAGTATTGTTAACTGTCAATATTGACCTGATCATCAACTAGATGATAGTATTGGTTAATAGTGGTTTGTGATGGTTGACTGACAGCAATGATCATTGGAGTTCATGGTTAATCATAGCTACATTAGTGGTTAATCTAAACTACCTAAACTGTTAAATAAGATTAGAATAAGGACGTTTCATAATGGTTTGTATTGATATTGATCATTGACTATACTCATGGTCAGTGGTGATGATTGAGCACGATGGTTTGAGAATGATGGTTACCCTGCGGTAATCAAACATAGCTGGCTAGAGAAAGGTTATTCCAATGACTAGCCACAGAGTCTAGTTGCATGGTAGATTATCCAGCTAGCTATGTTTACCGGAGGGTAGGCCCTGGTATGGCGTGTTTGGTGCTTATCAGGGCCTCAAAACATCGATGCCTTGACTATTTTAAGAAACTACCATGTGTCGCATGTATTTCATTCTGAAGTAGAACGATCGATAGCGGGACTACAACCGTGAAGATTGCAGTGAGTTATAGCTAAGGTTTCATGGTTAGTGCTGCTGTTGCTACTAAACCTGACTGTTGGTTGGGAGGGAGCTAAAAATAGCCAGAGGTGCTAATATAGTCTTTTAAAGGGCCTTAAAAATGGAAGGCAAGGAGCTACCAGGAGGGTTCTAGCCAAATGCTAGCAACAACTGCAAAACCCAAGTGGTTGATTCCACGCTGGAGAGAAGTGGTAGCCAAAAAGGGCGCCTGGTGAAGAAAGCTGCAAGATTGGGTAAAGATATGTAGCTAAATGACAATGGATTGTATGAATGTTCATGACTAGTGCATTTAGACAGTCCTTTTTACAGTACTGCTAAGACTGCCAACCATCGCCAGTCATCATTACTCGCTCATTCTGAACCACGTTTGGTCAAGACTAGCCCAGATAAATTTTATGACCATCATCATTCACCACACATATTTATGGCTATCCATTATTAGACCCAACTATGATCCACTATTGTCCATGATCAATCATTCTCATATATCATGTACCATCCTTAATCCAACCATCAACAAAGATCTCTCCGTTCTTCACCGCATCGGCGCAACCACCCTGGCACCAGCAAGGGAAGCTGGCCCCAGGTATGCTGTGGAGTTTGATCGCTTACGCGCTATCGCCTGGAAAGAGCTGGAGTCGCTTCAGGCGCTATAAAAGACAGATGGGTGTTTCTGAAGCCATGGGGGACCCCAAGAATGGTGGTTTATTACTATAAGAATGGTGGTGTATTATTATGATGATATGGGAATATGGGAGTACCCCTGTTTGTAGAAACCACCAGATGAGCAATAAGAATAGCTGATGATTGCAATTGCAATTCCTAGAGGGGATAACAACAAGAAATACTGGGGCATGGAATGGTGATGATGATAGTGATTCCCAACAATAATCAATATTTGGTGGCTGTTTCAGTCGATGATTTTTTACCTGTACCTGCGGGTGGCTTCCAATTGACCAAGACAATTCTTGGATTGAAATCACCAGCAAGTAGCTGATGATAGTGGGGGTTGGACTAGTTGGATGATCTCGGCCACTGGACTGTCCCTTGCGATTCAACTGGTGCAACCGTATTTGATCCCATCAAAATCTTCGATGGTTCAAGGTGGTTACTAACAAAAAATCAACCACAAATGTCCCCGTAAGGATCCTGTCTACATGGGTATATCGAGGATGTCAGGCCATATCCGGTCATGCTGCCACCATGCTGCCATCGGTGGCATGATTGGCCAAGTATATGGTTGGAACGAGGGTAAATCCAACAAACTGGCCCAAAATCATGTACCACGATCGAAAAACACCTATCAAGAATCATGACGCACCAAAATGTCGACAATCATTCGCCAGTGGATTCTGCGTTTAGGACGACTGACCTTCTGCAGCACTTGGTTTCCTGCCCTTTCATGACCTTGTAAGTCCACACCCAACCGTCGCCGTTGAGGCACAGCCCAGCAGTGAGCGCGCGCAAGCAGCTCAACGAGCTGTGGTGGGGGACCTAGCGGGTGTCTCTGAGCATTGGCCAAGAAAAAAATCAGAAGGGAACAGATCTTGAAGGTGACAGATGAAACAGGAAGATGAGAAGAAGAAGAAGAAGAAGACGAAGAAGAAGAAGAAGAAGAAGAAGAAGAAGAAGGAAATGGCGAAGGGAAAGGAGAAGAAGGAGAAGGGGAAGGAGGAGGAGAACGAGAATGATAATAAGAACAATCATAGCACTAGGATGATACATTTACATTTGCAGGTGCAGCAGAACATCTTACCCACCATCATTTGATAACATCCATTCGCTAAGATTGCTGGTTCCAGTCTTGGTCAGGACTGAGTAGTCCTGAGGAAGCCTTGGGGGCTACCTGAGAAGAGCTCCAGACCACCAGAACCATCAGTTAATTCCTTGGCATGGTTGATAACAAAACAATGTGAGGGATTCAAACAATGTTTATTTGAAGCCGGGCATGGTTTAAACAACATCTGCAGCTGAAACAAACATATGTTTTTTTCACTAGCTATAGTGATTTGATATACCCCCGATGACTTTATGCACAATATTTTGTCAACCAAACCTTTAGTTTTAACATCCTTAGGGTGACTGAACATCATGGTTTGGGGGTAGAAACATATGTTCGAATCTCATCCCTGGAAGTCAAAACAAACTCTCACAAGCTTTGGGTTTGAGACCCAATGGGCCAAGAAGTTTGGGCATGATCACGAGAACTGATCCCATCCAACATGTTCGAACCCCAAATGTGGTTGGCATCGATCCCAAATATGGTTGGGATGTGTTTCTTGTTCTAAGATGTGCACTGCTCCGAGGGGTGGGCACCTTGTAGACTCGCCACAAGGACACTATCCGCATGTGAGGTTTCAGGATGGAGTTCATAGTGTGCAGGCACAAATCAAACAAGATCAAGCGACCTTGGTTTGAAAAATCATATCTGGTTGCCAAAAGAGTGATTGTGTTCTTTGCTGCCTGCGCAGCAACCATTTCACACTATTTGTAACAAAGCTTCACTATGTCCAACCATGGCTGGATGATGTCCCATGGTCCCATGACAGTCATGACAGTCTTTCTTTTTGTGCATCACTTTTTTCTTTCCGCGCCAGCATGTCGCGTAGTGCGAGCGCCATAGTGATTGGCCAGCGGTGTCAGCGTTGGGCAGCTGGCGCAGCTACCTTCTGCGATGATACCTTAGTGTATGGGGTGGCATCGTTGCGGTCTTTCTTGCTGGAGCTTTTGAATTCAATGCTCGGAATGAATACTGTCACTGCCAAAGTGGCGGTCCGATCTGCTCTGCAACAGGTTTGGTTGGGTTATTGGCTATTGGGTTATGTTTTTGTTTTTGTTTTGAATTTAATTGTTTGTCATGTCTATGGTTATTAGTTCGGACTCTTCTGAGTTTGATGTGCAGTAGTTGTGTGGAACCAGGGGACCAGGAGTTTGTTTGTCTGCGCAGGTGCCAAAGATGAGAGAAGTCTTCATACGCCACCACGATGTTCAGTCAGTGTTGTCCCATTTGGGTCTACCTTTGCTTGGTGCGAGTTCCCATTGCACTGTTGCTATTCCCGATGAGGATGTGCATGGAGCAGATAGGCCAATCAATGTAGAAGATGATGATGATGATGATGATGCAATATGCCCGATGAATTCTGCTTGTGAATCGCAAAGCCAAAGTTTGTGGGGAGATCAAACGTCAACTACGACTGCAGCTATGTCTGCAGCAGCACTGAGTTCGCAATCACAATCTTTGATGGTGGTTCCACATTTGCAGAAGTCTGCATCGAGTCAGACCCTGAGCATTATGAGCTTGCATGGATCGCGAAGGTTGACCCCGAACCAGTTAGGTTCTCTCAGCGAACATGACTATCGTAGCCTTACGCCGGCCCGCATGGCCCATCTTGCAAGCTTGGCTTCACGGGAACTCATGAAACTAACCTCAAAAAACAAAGAGTTGGCAAAGGACAAAAAAGTACTCAAACGCAAGTTGAAGAAACAGGAACAACAAATAGACAAAGTGAGAAGGATCCAAGAGAGACTGGAACAATCCAATTTAATGGAGCTGACAACATCTGGCAGAAGCGGCAAGAGACTGACATTTTCAGCAATGGTGTCATTGGGGTTGAGAAGAAATTTCTCCAACATATCAGCTTCAGATTTTGGAGCAGTCATTCTCCGTGACATGAGTGCCAGCACTGTCATCAGGGCAGAGATCAGAACTGGAGCTTCGATTCTCACCGACATGTGCTCTTTCGGGCATCTTAGCATGGACACTTTGACATTGCCCAAGCCCAGTCATCCAGTGGCAGACCTGGATCCACAGGCAGCAACAGCACATGCACATGTGTCCCATTCCATTTCACCCTGGAAGCTATTCTTTGTTGCGTTACGGTGCGACGCAACAAACAGTTCAATCTGGAAGCGAGAAAAGTTGCATGTCCTTGAAGCAGAAATGGGTTTGGTCACCCAACCTGTGAACATCAAAGACATCACCTCTACAGATACATCTTGGCTAACAACCAAGAAGTGTTTGCTGCTCAGTGGCGATTGGGTAGTTAGACTATTGAACCATTTTTTTATTTTGCAAGCATTTAGTGTAGTGAATCATATAGTTGGTGACTTTGTCAGGTTGGTTGTTATTGTTGTTGCTATTGCCTCTGTTGTTGTTAGTGGTGGTGGTGGTGGCGGTTCTTCTGGTGGTTCTTCTTCTCGTTGTTGATGTTGCTGTTGCTGTTGCTGTTGCTGTTGTTTGGTTGTTGTAGTTGTAGTAGTTGTTGTTGTTGTAGTTGTTGTAGTTGTAGTAGTAGTAGTAGTAGTAGTAGTAGTAGTAGTAGTAGTAGTTGGTTGTTGTAGTTGTAGTAGTAGTAGTAGT
This sequence comes from Symbiodinium kawagutii, assembly GCA_009767595.1. Lineage (NCBI taxonomy): Eukaryota > Dinophyceae > Suessiales > Symbiodiniaceae > Symbiodinium > Symbiodinium kawagutii. The sequence continues at coordinate 96,763 of VSDK01005188.1, read as the reverse complement.
AGTAGTAGTAGTAGTAGTAGTAGTAGTTGTTGTTGTTGTTGTTGTTGTTGTTGTGGTTGTTGTTGTTGTTCTTGTGGCTGCTGCTGCTGTGGGCCTTAGTGTTGCTCTTGTTCCTATGTCTTTGTCTTTCACTGTCACTTGTCTTTCGGCTTTCGCCCACTTGTTTCATTTACATTCAACACTGCACTTCTCGCTGGCCACCCAAGGTCTGATTTGCAGGTAGTCAATGGCAGCACTGCAGATCATTGTCATGGACTGGTGCTCAAGCAATTGAAATCTCTTGGGATACCATCATGGCTGGATGTTGTGCAAGAACAAGAGCGAGAGATTCATGGCCTGTTTTATTTTTTCATGGTCATGCTGATAGTGATAGTGCATTGCACCACGCTAATGCTAGTTTGAAGTTGGACATGTCAGCCATAGTCACATAGTCCATAATTATGTTTTTTTTTTGGGGGGGGGTAGTGTTTGCTGGCTTTTTGATTCATAGGCAACTTGTTTGCGTGCTTGGGTTTCCATTTGGGGATGCAAATGTAATATTAGCGAACTAGCGAACAGCCACAGGCAATTCCAAGGAATTCGTGTTTTCAGGCTGGTGTGATCATGTTAACTGGGTCATGTGTGGAAGCCTCACTTAAGGAACTCGAAGATTGATGATTCGACCTTCTTTGTTTTCCTCGATGTGTCGGACAAGGGTCCAGACCAGTCAGCCCGGAAGCGACGACTTAGTGCTGCGTTAGCTGCCAACCACAATATTTTTTACATTCCGGGTGATTGCTTCCTGCACAACTTCCATAATTCTGTGAAGGATGGGCTGAAACTTTTAGACGAGCTATTGAATGTATGCTTCAGCCCCAGCACATTGAAAGGCTTCTCCAAATACTTCAGTTCATTGGCGAAGTTGGTTCATTTCTGGAGGGAAAAGGCCAAAGATATCATGACAGTTTGGGAACAAGTGCATGGTCCAGCAGCAGCTGAAACTTGCAACATGGCAACCGATGATGTTGTTGCTCGTGAAGAGGGTGCATCCCCTTTGTCTGCAGCAGAATGTGATGAAATCCTCAGGCTAGGGCGAAGATATCCACTGAGCGTTGTGCCTGGTCGTTGGGGCTCAATAGAAGCCGCGGAAGAATTCATTCTTCAACGTGGTCGTCGAACCATTCGGCCAGTCCTTTTGCGAGTGTTGGCCGTCAGCATGAAGCATTGTGCCTTGACAGTTCACTTGAAAGACCACTAGAGTTGTTGTAAGGCTGTAAGGCTTGCAAGTGTCAAGTAAACACATATTGTATTGTAGTCACAAATGTAGTCCATGTTCAATGCTAGGTCTAGGTTGTTGGTTCATTAACAATGTGACTATGTGATTGCGTTGTGTGTTTTGGTTGTTGTGTGTGTGTGCCAAAGACATTTGATGTAATGCCTGAAAACTGATGACCCCATGAAGTAGTGGAGCAAGTGTGTGATTGATATTGTTCTTGTCGGTTTGTCCCTTTCATTCCTGCTTGTTGTTTATGATGGTTGATAAGTGTTGCTGATATAGACGATGCCGACTATGATGGCGATTCAAGTGATTCCAATTTGATTTCGCTGACGATTCATGATTTGCTGCGTTCGTAATGATGATGATCAGGATGATAGTGATGATGACAAGTTGCGCTTTTGGGGTCTCGGTGTTCCCTAGGAGGTGACTGGATCCAATGGACGTGACACAACATGAAAGGTTTGTCTAAAACATTTCAATGGGGTATGAAGGAGACTTGAATATTGGTGATTCTTTTACACATTTACTTATTAAATGCTTTTGTGCGCCCCTAGGCCAAGAGCATGCCGCCAATCAAGATGGAGATGCAGACCAGTTGGATGAGGATGGAAACGATGATGCAGCGACATATCGCGTGAAGCTATCAAAGTGGAGACAAGGGGCATTCAATGCTGTGATGTCTCCAATCTTCTTCTATTTGGTAGGCATGTGCCAGGTCATCAGAAGCCCCTTGAGGCACTTCATGTTGTTTGTCCAAAAGCAAGTGAAAGAAGGGCAATGTCTCTTTCACCTTGTGACTGGCAAGGTTGAGGAAATCACTGATGAATTTGAGCAGGTGTTCAACCACTTGCCAGAGCTAATGACACAGGCGATGCAATTGTCAGGTTGCGATGTGGAGCTGAACAGCCGAGACCAGAAAATGTTACGCTTGCTCACAAGAAAGCTGCTGACCCAACATTGGGGAGGTTTCATGAGACGCATTGCCAAGCCGCTCTCACAGCATCTTGGAATGTATAGTTCACAACGCAAGGTGCTTGCAAGTCTTTGGGTTTGATATTCACCAACACCAAATTCACCACCACATCTTCCATTCTTAAATGGAAATTTACAAGCCGCTAGGTTGCTTGCGTTTTTTCACTGTGGATGTGTTGCCTTGTCTCAGAATGAAAAACATCACAAGAGATGTTCAAGTTGTTCAAGCTCAATGTGATTAACTGGAAGCCTCGTGTTTCCATGTTTGGTGAACTATGTGCGGCTCTATTGCACACTATCGCTTCCCCCTCAGGTATCCCTTGAAGCTCCTTTGGTTGGTGAAGAATGACCCCCTGCAAAAGTGCAATCGTCGTCAGAGTTTCTTGGTTGGAATGGTTCTGGGTGTTGGTGTTACAACTCATGGGGCTCATGGGTCCATGGGTCATGCCTCAAGCGCTTGGGATGAGCCAGGAACATAGTATAGTAGTTTGCTAGACAGCCCTGCCGCTCCCCAGGTGTTGCTGCTGAAGTTCTCGACACTCACATCTCTCTCCTCGATCCAACTACTATCAAGATCCGCGATCTGTGCCGACATGAGATGCAGTACATCAAAGACCACGGTGTATTTCCCATGTCTGTTTCCCCGTCAGGAAGTTTTCTGTGGGGGCTTCTCAGGGGAATAGCTGAACTGCATCATGCAGAGACCCAGGCCATCGAGGGGATCAACAGCATCGTCAAATTGATCGGGAAGCGTTGTCCAAACATATCCTTAGAACTTCTCTCAAGCAGATTGGTGATCAAGCGTCACATGAGCCAATGTGATGGCGTTTTGGGGTGCAACAAGAAGTGGTCCAACATCAAACACCATGCCGAATCAACAGTGAAAACATTGAAGGCTTACTCAACAGCATCATTATCCATCTTGGGAAATGTACAGAGGTGGGCCATTGCAGAGCCAATCCCGCTAAGTGATTGCGGGACGGCTGCGCCTGAAGCATTGTGTGAAGGTGTTCGCACAACTGACTTGGTTGCTATCGACACAGTGGTGGGGGCTGATTCAATGGTTTCGGCTTCGAGTATTGAAAACTGTGATGAACATGCCAGACTGGGTTCGATCTCACCTGCACAAATTAAATGGGCAAAATCATTCAATGTACTCTGGAAGCGGGCCACTGCGCCAAACAAACGACAAGAGAAGAAAATTCCAGAAGAAAAGCGCATTCCAATTTCCACATTGCATGTTGCAGTCTTGAAGAGGTCTTCCACTCATCCAGAGAAGTTTGAGTACTACTTGGTGGTTGAGAAGTTTGCTCACAGTGTTCAGTTTGCTGGATTACGACAACATCTGGTCAACGGTGTGACTTATGTCAAGTGGGAGTTCAGTCGGAACAACTGTGTTGAGTCAACGCTCTTCTTCATGAGCTTTTTTGATCTTTGCAGCAATAGCGGTGAAAAGGTGCATGTACAGATTGCGTCATTGGATTTTGAAGTTGCAGAGTGTCTCTTCAGCCAAGAAGGCATGCCTGCTGAATCAATTCGAATGACCGCGCAGGATGTTGTGACTTTAGAAGTCAATCATGATCCACCCAAAAGAAGGGGTAGGCCACCAAAAGCCAACAAATCAGAACAAGAACAAAACAGACGGAAGTCCAGCAACCAGAAAGATTATGGTTTGACTGTTCCAGTTCTTGGTGATGATGATTCATCGGCATCATCAGACAACTCCTCTGATTCTGGGTCGGAGCCTGGGTATTTGCAGGATGATTTGAGGTGGGGAGACGAATCTAGTGATGGTTCAGACTCATCCCGTGTTGATGAGTCCGACGATGATATTGCGGACACCACTACGTCTGAAATCAGAGAGGCACACGAGTCAGGCACCAAACTTCCTGCTGCAGATTCTGTGCTGGAAACGGTTGATGAACTTCGATCAACCAATCCAAGTGCTGATGCAGTGCCTGAAGCTGAACTTCAAGAAGAAGCATTGCTTTTGCTTCTTCGGCAATCGCAGGATGAGAGGGGCGCTTCCTTAGGAGTAGGACCTGGGTCATGCATAAGAAAGCCAATCAAGAAAGTGAAGCGTCGCTACATCATTGGAGATGATGAAAATAGCGATGATGATGATGGGGCTCAACAAGGTCTTACCGACGTTCAATCTGATCTCGTGAATCGTTCTTTGTGCCCTCCCGACATAGATCCCATTTATCATCAGCTATTTTGCAAGTGGGCTACATCTTGTTTGAAGACTCTTCATTGCATGAAGGCATTTGCAGACAAGAAGGATGTTGTGCTTGGACATGAACGTAGCATTTCGTTGATCCTGCGAAAGCCGATGACAGTGCCAATTCCAGGGTGCAAGTGTGTTCGGTGCAAGTGGAACGATGAAAGCGAAGAGGTCATTTGGGTGCACTGGCTCCAGAACAGCCAGAAGTGACTAGGTCTGATATTCTGATTTGGGTCAAACAACAAACCCAACCAACCAACCATCAACCAATTAACCATTGATCACCAACACAATTAAACATTGTCATTCAATTCAACGATTTCCAAGGTTGATGGAGCATGGGTACTGGGCTCCTTTGGTTGCGCACCAACTGTGCTGGCATTAGATGATGTGATTGGTTGACTAGTTGGCTAAACAACAGTTTGTAGAAAGAAATCAAACACATTTGTTTCAGACTTGCAATGTTGTCAATATCCGAGCATTTGTCGCATTGAAAGAAAACATTCTTTGGCGTGTGTTACGGTGTTTCATGCAATGGCTTCAGCATTCAGCGCATGTGTGTTTTCCTATGGGATGCATTTTAATATTTGTTAGTTGTTTGGCAATAGAATATAGAAGAGTCATGAGTCATGCATACATCCTGCAGTCTGCCTGTCGCTTGCTACCCGGTTGTATCTCTAACCAACTCAGGTGGGGACTGGTGGGCCGTCAAGCTCGTCAACTTGTACTGGATGAGAGCAACAAAATTGTCTACTCAGTTGCTGATTCTGGTTTTGCAAGAACCGGAGCTCGAGCAGGGGTAGGCTTTCCAGAGATTTGCTGCGATGAGAACCATGCTCACGTTCTTCTGCCTTATGTCGGGGCATCAATGCGCAAAGTGGCGCAGCGAAGCCCTGATCGGGATCAGGTGCATCGAAGTTTTCTTCGCTGTGCTAAGTTTTGCGAGTTGATGATGTCACGCGTTGCAGATGATCATGCGCAGGATGAGGAGGGATGCTGTTGAGCAGGGGTAGCGACTTGGGATGTGGGTCACATAGGGTGCTGGCATATCGGTATGTGTTGATTTTGTGCTGATGCTTTTGCCAGAGAAAACCTGAATTTGTGAAGTTGAAGTAGACATTGAAAGATCAACTCAGCAAAACTGCAGTATGATGACAACAGCAAGAACTCAGGTATAACGCAAGATGGCGTGGGGTTTACAGCTAGCTTTGTTTGTTGAAAAAACATTTGTTTCAACTTGTCAATGAAGTTTGGTGGTGGTGTAGAAACATGTTCTGGAAGTCACCATGAATACCTACGATTGAACATTGAACGTATGGTTTAAAGCTGCGGCATAATTGCTTGTGATGTGTGTGTTCGAAGTATTGCTTCTTGACCCAGTGGGATTTGGGGTCCTTTGTAGAGGGTTGATGTTTCATGTTCACCATCAGGGTGGTCGATTGTGGATCTCACTTTGCAAAGTGAAAACTTAGTCGCAAATTCAGATCCAGCAAGCCAAAACAACATCACAATTCCTGCCGCTAGGACCTTGCTGGATGTTTGAGCATTCAGCCGTGCCTTCTGTGTGCAGCGAAGGATGAATCACATACCATAGAAGATCGTACATTCCAATGTGTGTTCTGCATGCGATCGTGGCACCAAGGGTGTGTTGAGCTCTTTTCAGAAACACCTACGTTCCGTCGCTTGAGAACCAACTTTGTTTCGGCAAGTCGTAGTCTTGTGGAGTCGCTACATGACAATCAGATACCTATGCCATGTTCGTCTGATTCAGCAGGGTCGGGGGGAGAAGTTTCTTCCTCTTCTTGGTGGGACATGCTCATTGCAGCTGGGGACAGGCCGGGTCAGGGTCTATGGGTTCTGTTGAGTTTGCAGTTGGACGTCGGTTCATGTTGATGTTAATGTGAGTAAACGTGACACATGTGTCTCGTGTTTGCGCTGGGGGTGGGTACTACACTTTTAGTCCACGATCATGTGCTTCACTTGGTGTCAAACAACCTATCATCAACAAACCCTTCAAGAATGCTTCCAAGTTGGATTCCAAGGTGTCAGGTATGGTGCTGTGATGGGTTGTTAGTTCAAAAGTGATGGGCAATAGATAATTGACAACGACCGAGGTTCAGATGTCTCATCGTTTGTCTATCATACCTGTCTATTGAATCTACTGTTTGCATATTACAACATATTACCCACATCCTTCTTATCATCATCTTCTTCATCGTTCTCACAGTCTCCGGAGCTTCACGTCGGTACTCATGGCTATCACTGGTACCACCATCATCAGTATCATCGGTATCATTAGTTATCATCAGTATCATCACCATCATCATCAGCAGCAGCACCATCATCATCATCATTACCATCAGCAGCACCACCATCATCATCATCATCATCGTCATCATCACCAGCATCATCATCATCACCATCATCATCATCACCATCACCATCATCATCACCACCACCGTCATCACCACCATCATCGTCATCAGCGTCATCATCATCCTCATCCTCATCGCCAATGGCCGATCACCGCTGTCACCATCAGCACTATTATTTTGAGCACCATCCACCCTCCATCATCCATGATGCTTCCAATCGACCCAGCAGAGCCCAGCGAGCGGCTCAGCCCAGCCACCCAAACAGGGCTGGGACTACAAGCAGGACATCGCGAACGTGCCCACTATGTGCAGCTGTGATCTTGCAGAGGCCTGGGGCAGGGCTCAGGGGTGAGTCAGAATGAGCACAGTACATATATATAAGTCCATCATCCATAGTCCATAATACACATTCGCAGTACAAAGGCGAAACACCAACCAGCATGTCAGCATGGCTACCCCCACACGAAACACTAGACAGGAAGCAGCATCACAAGTGGTAGGTTTTTGGCAACTTTCTGTCATACATGGTTCAACGATTCAACGATCCTTCTAATTTGTTTGGTAACCACATGTTGATGTCCAAAAATCCAAGACTGAAGGCCCAATGCCCAACCTGTTAAGGAACCCAACTCCAAACAACCAACTTGAAGTATCCATGGCTCATCGCCAGGCCGGGCTACGAGGTTGGCGGCGAGAATTCGCATTCGGCAGGCAAGCGCTGACTCATAAAGCAAAGGTGAAGGTGTCCTAGGGTGTGGGCTTGAAACTTTGTCAATATTTGTGGCATATTTGCATTTGAGTTTGAATGGATCTTCGGTTTGTTCATTGTTACAAACCGGTGCTGATCAATTCACAAAGAGGCATACAGTAGATCGTCGGTCCTTAAGAATCCGTTGTCCCTTACTGCTTTGAAAGTATGATACAAGTGGCATGTGCAAAGACCTTTTGGGTAGATCACATTTGTGTGGAGCACCGGATGGGATCCAAAGGTTCATGTGGCTTTTGTACCAGTAGTTGACAAAATGGTTCTGAAGTTCTTCAATTGTTGTCGGTGTTCCTCAGCTGTAGAACGCAATCAACACACACATAGCTGGTGTCGGTGTAAATCGACAACATCAAGATAATGGGGTGATTACCAATATCACACATATTGCCGCATCAATATTGAACCAACCTAACCAAAGCACGAGTTTGATGGTTCATCTTGTCAGCCAGCACGTGCAGGTTGAGGGCGGACAAGCTCATTGGAGGCTTGCTTTCGGTTGCCTGTCAGTGGTCCGAGTGGCGTAGCTGTCCAGAATACAAGATGTTCAACATTCATCATCGATATCAGCATTGATATATTTCAATAGACGCACAATTCGTTTCAGCGAACACATCCACACCATGCTTTGCTTGTGCATTGCATCAGTACATCCCTGATACAAAAAAACATATGTATGTATGTATGTATGTATGTATGTATGTATGTATGTATGTATGTATGTATGTTTCACATCAGTCCAACACAAAAACAATTCAGGACAGGTACAACGTGTGAGATTGAAAGGCTCAGGCAATACGATGCATACGGTGGCTTTTCAAAGTAAAGGGGAATCATCAAATATCTCTCGGTTGGGAATGTGCAATAGGAACATATTCTCTTGGCGCTCGATCCACCATCGGCTCCAGGACATCGTCCTTTGCCATTTTGGCAGCTGGTCGGAGAGCCCATGGATCAACGGAACAACCCATCGTTGCGGGGTAATTGCAAGTCATCCAGCGGCCGAAGGTCATAAGCATAGATCATAGATGGGTCCAACCACTTTTGGGCGATTCTTTCCTTTCAGCACAATCCATTTCATGATGCCGGCTTCGAGTGTCCTTCGGGGTGTAACAATTGTTTATTGCTTATATTGGTGATTGAAAACAATACGATACATCGCTTGAGGCTACCTGCAAGTTTGCAATGATCGTAGTGTCAAAGGATGGAATTCAATACATTGCAAAACCAGAACTCACGACTGACGATGTCAGCATGCCACGATGTGATTATAATGTGGGGATAGTGTTTAGATGATTGATGATGGGCAAAGAAACAGTGATAGATCGGACTACTCCAATGACAGTAGCATGCGTCATTCCAAACCATACCATGGCATGGACCGCTATGGGCAAAAAATCCATATGGCATCAACGTGTTGCGCTTCTGGCCTGGCAAGGTGCTTGATGCCCACAGCATTTCTGCAGGGCATCCCAGTCCTTTGCCATGTGAAGTGGTAGTGAATGAGAAACCGAGCCGGCAACTTGCGAACTAGGTTTCGAATAAACCTCTCGGAAATGAGCATATTATTTCAATTTGATACCCGGCTTGACTTGACTTGACAGTAAGTCTCATAAGTGAAACTCCCATGTCCAGTGACCAATGAGAAGTGACCATATGTGCCAACGTTAAAGCCAAGTCAACTTACCAGCACATCAACACATACCTTTGTATGCACAAGAGATACACATGTACATTATGTGCTTCATCAACGGAATTTCTTCATGATGAATATGATCATATTTCCTCCCCAGTAGGCATTGTCATTGACTCGGTTCTGCGCGTGCCAAGACGTTGGCTGTGCAATTGGTAATTCAACGTCTGCATGGTGGTCGAGGCGGCAGTAAGCGCATGATCTGATGGGGCAGTTGGAGCTGGTAGTTGCACATGGGTCTAATAGGTGCACCATGTGGCAAACACCAACGCACAAAAGTATCTAGTATCTAAGAAGCAATGCCCTAAGATCAAATATATATATATATATATATATTTATAGCATAAGCAAATCGTCTTTCTGATCTAGGGATCCTTGGTGAAATCAGGCAACGAAGCAGCGACGAACGCACTGCCCCCAAACCACTGCCACCGGGGCCACCGACTAAAGATGGTAATGGTAGGATGCACATGTTATCACCATGGCTCTTTCTATGACAGCGACATGATGACATCATCATCTTCATCATCATCATCATCATCGTCATCATTCACCATCATCCATCATCATCATCATCATCAGCAGCATCATTCATCATCATTCATCATCATCATCATCATCATCATCATCATCATCATCATCATCATCATCATCATCGGCAGCGTCAACTTGTCAAAACAAACTCAGTACCGATACGCACACCATGAAACATTGTGGGCATATCGAATGGAAGTGCAGACACGGCTATCTTTAGAAATTGCAAGAGAACAATCAACATCTTCATATCATGAAACTAGTACGTGCACACATATGTACATGTAAAAATATTTATAGACAGACATGTGTAGATAAACGCAAAAAGAGCATATCACATATATATATATATAAATATATGCATTCATACTTGCAAATGCAAAATAACATCAATCATATTGCACTAAAAACATTTATCAACCAACAAATATCAGGGACAGGAACATGTTCAATAAGTCTAATTGTAACATGGTTAGTCTTACATATTTACGGCGCTAGTCTTGTTGAAGGTTGGTCTGAGGTAGGCTCAGGATTCAAAGTGCTGAAGAGGGTTGGTGGGGCTCAGGACTCTAGTGCTGAGGGGGCTGGTGGGGCTCAGGACTGTAGTGCTGAGGGTGGCTTGATGGGCTCAGGACTCTAGTGCTGAGGGTGCTGGTGGGGCTCAGGACTCTAGTGCTGAGGGTGGCTGGTTGGGCTCAGGACTCTAGTGCTGAGGGGGATTGGTAAGGCTCAGGACTCTAGTGCTGAGGAGCTGGTGGGGCTCAGGACTCTAGTGCTGAGGGTGGCTGGTTGGGCTCAGGACTCTAGTGCTGAGGGGGATTGGTAAGGCTCAGGACTCTAGTGCTGAGGAGCTGGTGGGGCTCAGGACTCTAGTGGTGATGGTGGCTTGTTGGGCTCAGGACTCTAGTGCTGAGGGTGCTGGTAGGGCTCAGGACTCTAGTGCTGAGGGTGGCTGGTTGGGCTCAGGACCTAGTGCTGAGGAGGGCTGGTGGTGCTCAGGACTCTAGTACTGAGGGTGGCTGGTTGGGCTCAGGACTCTAGTGCTGAGGGTGGCTGGTTGGGCTCAGGACTCTAGTGCTGAGGAGGGCTGGTGGTGCTCAGGACTCTAGTACTGAGGGGGCTGGTAAGGCTCAGGACTCTAGTGCTGAGTAGGGCTGGTGGGGCTCAGGACTCTAGTGCTGAGGGTGGCTGGCTGGGCTCAGGACTCTAGTGCTGAGGAGGGCTGGTGGGGCTCAGGACTCTAGTGCTGAGGGGGCTGGTGGGGCTTTGGACTCTAGTGCTGAGGAGGGCTGGTGGGGCTCAGGACTCTAGTGCTGAGGGGTACTCTTGGTCTCAGGACTCTAGTGCTGAGGGGGCTGAGGGTGACTGGTCAGGCTTGTGCTGAGGGGGCTCAGGACTTGAGTGCTAGCTGTAGTACTGAGAGGGTTGTGCGTGCTCAGGACTCAAGAGTTTCAGGACTGTTTATGTTATTTCATAATTATGATCTATTTTGTTTCAATATGATTTCATTAGTGGTGTACACAAACCATCACGGGCCAATTCCGATACGTTGTGGCTCCAGGACCATATAGAATGAGATGCAACAATGAAAGCACAACAATGGAACACTATCAATAGTAACAACACAAACATGTATCATTTAACTTTGAATTCACAAAGATGTATAATGAGTGGCAAGAGTGAATCGACAGGGCAGCCTAAGCCTAGTGTGCCCATGGCGCCGAAAAAACCTGTGGCAGCGAAAAGTAAATCTGCACAGCCGAAACATAGTGTCAAAAAAGACGTGAGAGAGAAACCTACTGCATCTAGTGCAACCAAAGTGATCGTACCGAAGGGATGCGACAAACTGATTGTTCAGAAGACTGCAAACCTCTTTGATCAGTCCCAGTGGCAGCAGCTTGGTGCAAAATCAGATGCTGAAACTGCAAAGGATCAGAAGAGAGCCGTCCGCAAAGCGGCGCACGCCGCAAAAGCAGCGGCTGCAAAGCCCTCGCAAGAAGACGTGATACAGTTCTCTTGCGAACGTACTAGCAGCGACGTTCAGAAGGTACAGTCAATGTTTCAACCAGCTTCACAGCCATTATCAAAGGATGGTTGTGTAGAGTCGCATCCACACTCTGAACATCAAGATGGTGATGCTGATGTTGTACCGAGTTCTGTACCTATGGGACCATCGCCCGCTGTGGCGGTGGCTAGTGCGGAACATGTTGAAGAACCAACCGAACCCATCACCAGCAGGCCTTCTTTGGAGCGTGAAACTGCTGATGTTGGAGCGACGCGTTCTTCTTCTCCTGCACGCTGTGTAGATGAGCCAAAGACATCAGAAGATATTGAAAAGCCCACGGTGGTGGATGCTGATGAACCTATGGGGCAAGCCCTTGATGAAGCTGCAGCTAGCGTTCAATCGAATGAACCACCCGCAGTTGCGTTAGGTGAGTCTGTGGGGATGGGCCTAGACTTTGGTCATTGCAAACAAATGGACAATGTGATGGGTGTTGGTTCACCTTCCAAACCTTTGGAGCCACAAGACACACCGATGGTGAAGCATCATGAGGGTGCAGCAGAGACTCCTGCTGCAGTTCAGTCAGACGACTTTGAACTTCAGCGTGATCAATCCATGAACATTCTTGAAGAATTGTTTGATTGGCCACGGAAAGATATCAGCCTTACTGCAGCATATGCTGCGGGGGACGGGGATGGGAGCGATACTTCATTTCAAGTTTTGAATTCATTGGCAAAGAACATCGAACACATTACCATTTCTACGAGCTTTTCTGGAATCGACACCCCCGCTACAGCTATGGCAATGCTTTGCATCGGAGTATGGCAATGCATGGGCCAAACTCCTACGCCAGATGATTTGACACACTTGAAGAAAAACAATCTGTGGGGAACTGAATGGGCCAGCTCAAGCCAGCACGAGTTGTTGAGACACCCGTTTGGGCCCAGATGTTTGTTTTCCGACATCAACAGCTTTTTGGTTGATTCAACCTTGAGTAAGTTGCCTGCCCTTCTGGAGTCCCGACGATTGATGGATGTCTTCATGCATATTATCCAGACTGGAGCAGCAGCAAACCATGTGCGCAAGACCTCTTTGTGCATGCGACATGTTGATTGCAGATGTCAGGCAGGGGCCGGGGCCCGTTGGTTTCAGAAACCCATTCTTTAGGTGGTCTAATGTGTTCTAATTCTAGCTTTCCGGTTTGTGTGTTGTGGAAAATCATTTAAGTTTCCTGGTTCCATATGATATGTTCCTAACAAGTCTTCATAAATCTTTCATATGCATTTTCAACATGGTTTGCTGCCTATTGATCAGGCAGAAGAAGCCGATCTCCACATAGGAGGTACACCATGTGTCGATTATTCGGCAAGAGGTACACAATGCGGGCTTGAAGGGTCTGCAGTGACATTCTTCATTACATGGTTGCTGATGCGAGCTGTGCTTCAAGAATGCTACATACTTCATGAAAACGTGCCAGCATTTGAAGTTCGAGTGTTGGTAGACGCTTTGGGACTTTGGTATGAGATAGAATCGCACGTGGTTGATGCAGTGATGTTCGGATGGCCCATGAATCGCAGGCGGCGGTACACAATCTTACGTCATCGTGTGAAGTCCATGCCGTTCCGGTCGTTGCTGACTATATTTACCAAAATGTTTTTCAGGTCACCATTGGTTGAAGAAGACATGGACAAATCATCCAAATCAGAAGCATCTCCACGTTGGTCTTGCTTTCTTGTGGCTACCAAAGCTGAGTTGATGGCAGACATCCAGTGGGCAGCATCTCGACCAGGGTCAGAGGCCAACGACCGTGACGACAAAGATCGGTTAGATCCGTTGAGTTCAGACACATGGCATGAATGCCTTACTGAGAATGAGCAAGAGTATCTTGCAAAATACATCGATCGATTTCCAGGAGCTGCATATTCTCTCAATCAGGATCCTGACTTTGGGCCCACACGCTCATCGAAGAATGCATTGCAATGTCTCATCAAGAATCTGGGTATTGTATGGATCCCTGTCAGCATTGGCTTTAAGGGTGCCAAGATATTGTTTTGCTAGTTATTTGGCAAATGGATAGGCGATGAAAACCAATATTAGTGTTTACGTTTTAGCTGTGTTTGTTTGGGTTGTTTACATGTTGCGCTTCCTGCTTTGCCCAGGTCGGATGTACATGGACGATTCATTATTCCTCGTGAAGCCTTGGTTGCGCAGGGCTTTCCGGTCTATAGAAACTTATCAGCTGGAATTGCAACTTGCAGTTTTGCCCTAGACGATAGAAACTGTGACGACACGGTTGGTTCTGGTTCGGCAGAGATTGTTGATGTATGCCAAAGTGGACGCACTGCCGTTGCTGGCATGGCTGGCAATGCCATGCACATGGAATCGGTTGCTGTTCATATTCTTTTCATTTTGGCGAGGGGTGGAGTCGGGCAGCCATCTGGTCTTTGTCGTCCAGGCATGCGACTGAAAGATCGCATGAATGGTACTCTGTATGGCCTTGGTAGGTTCGTCATGGGTTTGGAATAGGCAATCGTCGGACAACACAGCGTCACATCAACGCTATTGTCCCTCCTCAGATCTATGTACAGGCATGGGATGTGAGATTTCACACGGCAGAAATTAAAACACGACTTGCGGAGAGTTTCGGCTTCAATCCAGTGACAGTCGCACTTATGTATTTTTTTCTTCATGGGATATCCTTCCACATGTTGAGAATGCAACCCCAGGATGAATGTCGTAGAAATTTTGAGTGGTTTGCGCCTCAAAGCAGGTTGGATATTGGATATTAGGATATTGATATTGATGTTCATTCGTTCCCCTGACCACCATCTAGCTTTGGCCATACCCTGCCTGTTCACTCGTTTGTTCTTGGGAGGCGTTTGCTTCCCTCAGCGCATCAGCCATGCACCTGCTTGATCCTCAATTCCTGGGGTGGCTGAAGTTGAGATTTCAACACATGGAAAGTGTATGGCCTCCTCTACTAGGTCTCTACTTGATTTCGATGTGGAATGGCATTTAATCAATACGATGGGAACTTCACAAATTGACATGATTGACATGCAGACTTTCACACTCCACGTATAGGATCATTTGTTGCCAAAAGGATTTGAGATTTCAAGACTTCAGAATCAACTTATCAAATTTAGCAGCTTTGATTTCAGCGAGTGACGTGAGCCAACCGTGATCGATTTATCTTCGATCTCACAAGTTTTTGATGCCAGTGATGTGAGTGAGATTTTGCTTGTCCGCTTCTTGGCCCAACATATGGAAAAGCCATTTTGGTATCATCAAAGCTACTCATAGCATTTGCGAGATTTCCGACTTGAGACAACCGACTGGTCGGGACCTTGACTGGGTGGGCATTACAGAATCATGTGCTTCATGTCATGACACCTTAGAAATTGGATAGCTTGATTGTTTGGCCGTTTGGCCAAGGCTGCCATTGTTATTACCAATTCATGTTGCGTCAAACATGTGGACGGTTAGATGTAGACCTACAACAGTTGAACCGTTGGAGAGGTTAGGAGAATCAATCTGTGAAATACCAGCATTAGTGACATATGTGTATGCTTTGAAATGCTGGTACTCTTTGGAGCCTTGCTGACAGGCTGACATCCAGCTGTTTATCGTGTTTCATGCTTGCGTTTGTGTTGCTTAAGGTCGAACATCATGGATGGAGACTCTGACATGCGCTCTCGTGGTTGGATCAACGATCAAGAGAAGGAGAGGCAACGTGATCAGTCGAGTCTTGGCTTCTACTTGCTTTCCGTTTCCAAGGGTCCAACGGCCAACGGAGTAGTGGTGAGTGAAGTGGTTGCATGTAAAAGCATACCTATGTAGTCTGAACGGCGTCCTGCTGGTGAAGAAACTAGTCCTGTGGTCTTTGCGACATTTCCCCATTGTATTTTACTTTTTGCGGTTGGTTGCTCAATACAGTTCAACCCCTCAGGTCACCTGTTGAAGTAACATGTGTGCCGCTTCCACCGCTTCACCTGGCCTTAGGTACCAGCGAGCACGTGATGTCTTGTTCGGGAAGGGGTTTGAGATCGCTGGTCGCTTTGACACCTCGGAGGAAAACCGTGGCGTTGTCTTGTTGAAGAAGATTTGGGATGTATACCAGGCCTGCATCCTTTGGGATGGGGGATTGCGGCGCAAGTTGGGTGCGATGTGATACCATGTTTACAACATGTTTTAAAACAAGAATTACTTTTACCCTCTCTCTCTCTCTCCACCTCCATCGCCTATACTGTGTGTTAGGGTTTTGCAGTGAGGGCTAGCTTGACTGAACCATCTTCTGAGAAGCTGGGGCTGTGAGGGGAATCATTCTGAGGAGGGAGCGAAGCGAACCATTCCTTTCTTCCGGGCAGATGGCGCGCCATACATCAAGAGACACCCTTTGAACTCACGCAAGACAGGTGGCGTCCTGATGCAATACAAGAGGAAAATACAACAGTGTGGCATCGTAGCATCTTGCAGAGGTGAGGCTTGGGTCACATATGATGAGGCCCAGGATACATACCTCGCTTTGACTTATGGTACGCTGATCCATGGCTGCAGATTTATTTGATAATATGTGGAATCGAAACTCTGGTTGTGAACTGCGAGGCTGTTATTGGAGTTTTGCCGTGTGATTAAGTTGCAGGCTATCATCCTTCATCCCTCCTACCTGGTTCAATTCACATGTTGCTAGCTTTCGTATTTAGTTCAACTTCATGCAAGGCCATTCGCGTGGGGGGACACAGACGCAGACAAACCAGAGATGTCAGAGATGTCTGATGTCTACATTTGCTTCCGCATTCTTGATGATGATGATGATGATGATGATGATGGTAATGAATTATGATTGATGATTCATGATGACGATGTTGATGATGATGGTAATGATGATGGCGACCAATCCATGACCTGATCCTTGTAGACCTGGTGGCTTTGTTTGACCGAGGACTCAAGCGCTTTACCTAGCTCACCAAGAGACTCCGTCGAACCCATGCGTTGCTGCAACCATTGCGGCTGGTCTCCAGGATGTTCGGGTCTTGTCTAACAAGATGCCGGATGATGCAGCAATGTGGCTTGACGTGATTTGACCCTGCAGCTGCCCCAGCAAAAAACCAGCTGCACCAATGAGTGCAATCCCTCATCTTGTAAATGAGTTTATTGATGGTGATGACGATGATGGTGATGATGATGGTGATGGTGATGATGATGATGGTGTTGATGACGATGATGATGATGATGATGCTGATGATGATAATGACGATGATGACGATGGATGATGATGATGATGATGATGATGACGACGATGATGATAATGATGATGATGATGATGATGATGATGATGATGGGGATGACGATGACAATGATGGTGATGATGATGATGGTGATGATGGTGATTGATGCTGACTGTTGTAGTGGCCATCGCGTTACCAAATTTGATAATGTTAATGTTGGCCTTGGTTGCTGGTTGAGTGACTCATGAATTCCAGATGAACCCCAGACATCAGACTCAGATCTACCAAAGAATCATGTTGATAGATAGTTAGATGGCGGTTCATTTATCTCAAATCAATTGCAGGGAGAACACGATAACGTGCAAAGTTTGTTGAATGCTGCCTGACAAACACAGACTGAAACATCTAAGTTGGCTTCGTGACTTTCACAACGATTTCCATGGTGGATTGTCAGCAACTTTCCTGGAGTTGATTCTGGGAGCCAGAGAAGTGGAATCGGCGCCTTGCCTTTCTTTGATCCTTTCTGTATCACTGTTTTCCTTTCTTCTTTCCATGTTTCATTTGATCTGTATTTCATTGATATTGATTTTTGTAGTTATGACTTATGATGTTGATGACTCAACCGATTGTTTCTTCAACACATCCCATCCACCCTGCATGCCTTCCTGTTCAAGAACCAGGCTTGGGCGACGTTTGCTTCCAACAACGGCTTGACAGTTTCAAACTGCTCCTGGAACAGGAGCATGGCAGACTACATCAAACTCAACTGGAGCTCGAAGTACAAAAGCTTTCAGATTTATGATTTGAGCAAGCGTATCTTCCGATACCTCGATGAGTTGAAGTGCATGGATGCCTTTGAATCCTTCTTCGGTGAAAGAACTGACTTCCAGTTTGAAAGTTTGAGTGCCCTGAGCGTTCTCCAGAACATGCACACGCTGGGTAAGATCTGTTCTGCCTCCCTTCGTCAGACATACCCAGTTGAGTTGTGCTCCATTGTGTTCATGGAAGGATGCTGCCACCTTGTGCCATGGTTTCATTCTTGGTGGTAATGCGTGGTGGGCCAGGATTGAAATTGCTGAGGCTTCGGTGATTCTCCACTTCGTGATTAAAACCATGATACAGATGACAATGATGACAACAGATGTATAGTATACTCAATTTTCTGCAAGTGCAATTTAAAGAAACACTGCAACTAGTTTTTTCATGTGATTTGATGCGTCGCCTGTATCTCAGGTGCCTCTTCTTCCAGCCAGCGAATGTGGTCACGATGCTGGGGCTGCCATCATTCCAGAGTTCAATTTCCCGAAGCAGGCCAGCAAAGAAATTGAACGACTCCGAACAGAGATCGGTGGGGCTATGTTTCCGGCAAAGCTGTTCAGCAAGGCTGACAAGTCAAAGAAAACGAAGTCCAGTGATTCAGTTGTTGCTTTGTCTGACATCCTGCAACCGCCGAAGAAGAAGACACGTGTTACCGCGCCCAAGAAGAAAGCAGGTGCCAAGGCCAAAGCGGGGGATTCCAACGTGAAGCAGGAGTCAACTACAGAGATGGTGGCTGACGTTGAGCAGTCAACTGGCGCCGCCCGAAAACGATGGTGGATCGATGATGTTTTGGCTGCCTTGGTTCATGCTGCAGGTGGCTTGAAGGTCTTGAGTATTTTCTCACTGGTGGGTTTTTGTTGTTTTCATTTTGTGTTAGTCAGAGGAGTCAAAGTTTGTTGGGGCCGGGGCAACAAACCAAATGACAAAGACTTTAGAAATCCAGCCGAATAGAAATAATCAAGAAGCATTGGTTTCACACTACCAGTTTTCATGTCAGGTGGCATCGAGACTTTGTTGGATGCTGCTCATCGAGATGCGTTGAGGACTGCAGTTTCCTACGCTGTGCAATTTGCTCTGCGCAAGTCAGTGGTGATCAACGGCAAAGCAAAGAAGGTGTGGAGCCAGGCCAGGCAGCCATACGACCAACACGTTTACATTCCCAAACATTGTTCATATTCAATGTTCAATGCGCAGTCTTGTTGATTGCATTGGCTTGGGTGATGATGCAATGGCCAT
Source organism: Symbiodinium kawagutii (assembly GCA_009767595.1). Classification (NCBI taxonomy): domain Eukaryota; class Dinophyceae; order Suessiales; family Symbiodiniaceae; genus Symbiodinium; species Symbiodinium kawagutii. Next base: position 77,659 of record VSDK01005188.1, on the reverse strand, counting down.
GGCTTTGACCACGATGGCTGTTATGATAACTACCTTGTCAGGTTCGACCTATGTTGCAAGATATCATCAAAGGTTCGGTCGTGAAGTCCCAGGCTGTGATTGTGGGTCGTGAGAACCCTGAGATTTCTACCAACATGTCAGACGCTGCCCAGAAAGAGCAAATCGAGGCAAAGACCAATGCGCAGGTGGACTTGGAAACTTGGTTGACAAAGTCAGCTGCATCTGCGGCTCACCAATGGTTGCTGAAGAACAAGAGCTCGGCCGTTCGAGAGCACACATCTTTTGCAGCGGTTTCTTCAAAAGCTTGGCATTATCTGTGCAACTGCGGCTCGGATGATGAAGAGCCATGTCGAGTCCATGGAACTCCTTGCTTGGCCCTAGCCGACCTTGTTTGGATGATTGCCGATGCCATTTTTGAGCATGTGCCATCTTCTGTGCCATCCGTCCCCATGGCTTTTTCTCTCTCGTTTCAAGATGCAACAGCAAAGGTTGGAGAAGGATCTGGAAATGTTGAGTCACTTGACATTCCAGCGCACTTGCGCTACTTGTGCACCGCATCCGAACCGTCCGAACCTGTGGGTAAAGATACAGATGCTTCTGGTGGTGATGGTAAAGCGAAGGCCACCTTGGGGTGATGGTGATGATCATTATTGCTTCTAAGGTTTCAAAAGTTTGCTTTAGTCAGTCAGCTCTGCCATCTCATGAATTAGTGCAGTTTGTGGATGTAAGCTTTCATATTGCCTCTGGTGGGTGAAGGTATCAAATAACATCATGCAAGTGTGGTTCATCCAGAATCGATGCAAATCCATTGCCACCCATTGCCCTGTGACGCAGGCTTCAGCTACGTCTGGAGAGTCTGCAGCGCCAGTCTTGACACCCAATCCGAAAGTCATGCAAACCATGATCACCATGCGTGTTCACTACTTGATGCTGACTTTGCAGGAGACTTTTCAGACATGTCTAAATGCTCCGTTTACCCTGGCCATGCCATATGCTCTCAAACTCATTCGATGATCATTCGACTGGATAATGTTGCTGCTTTTGGCTGGAGTGATCATGATCTGATTGTTTTGCTTTTTGTTTTTTTGTAATTCAGACTTGCATGCTGTATGCAGTGCAGTAAAATTTGTTCCTTAATTTACTATTTGACAAATTGACTAGACATTGATTGATCATCAAATCATCAAACCCTGTGCCTGCTGACCATCGACTGCAGGAGTGTTGTTCCAAACTCAAAGACATGGCTGACAGGGACAAGAACAAGAGCAAGGCTTCCTTCGTTGACTTCAATTGGCCTAACTTGGCATTGCTTGTTCGAGGCATTGTCAAATTGCTGGGAGACACTGATGAGCCCAATGCTGCCATCAAACTTGAAGCTGTTCTTGTTGCTAGCATGGCAGATGAGACTGACTGGTCAGCTGCGTGGTGCAAATTCATCACCTTGACACTCAAGACGATGGACGGCTTCAGTGAACTCACTTGCAAGAATTTTCCGAAGCTGACAGACCTACACCTTGATGTGAAGCATCGCTATCGGCATTTGCTCGAGGGAAAGGGTGTGAAGGTAAAGACGGAGTTGGCCGATCAAGCGACGTGCCCTGACTGTTTTGACATTGGTTTTATTGATTTCACAGCAAGCAGGAAACATGATGGAAACATTTTAATGCCCAAATGGTATTTAATGATTGAATGTGATGATCTGTATAATGCTTTGCTGCGGCAGCTGAGGGAAGGCCAGCTGCAGAAACTCCTCGCTCAGACCAAGGGCTTGGATGGCATTGATCTTTCGAACAAGCGTGCTTCCATGTCGAAGATCTATTGCTTTGACCCTGCAGAGGAGTCAACCCTCACAGGGTTGAATGTTCTTGACATTGCTTCGCTCCAACGTCAGATCACGGCGCATTTGTTGGCTAAAGCATGGTCGCTTAGCCAGTTAGATTTTGGCAGGTTGGGCTGGGTTTTGTAATGTGAAATCATCATCATCATCATCATCATCATCATGACCTCATTGTCATTGCGCAATGTTTAGCCCTTCAGTTAAGATCCCGTGATGTGGGTAGATCATAATAGCTAGCTGAACACATTTGGATATTAGGCTGATGTCAGGCTGGATGTTAGGAGGAGGACTGAGGATGAGGATGAGGATGAGGGTGAGTGTGATGATGACGATGATGATGATGATGGTGAGGAGGAGGAGGATGATGATGATGATGATGACGATGATGGTGATGATGATGATTGATGATGATGATGATTGCTATTTTGTGTGGCCTGCTCATTTAGCTATTGCGTCAGTGTCTTCGCATCAGCCATTTGCCAAGGTCAGGGCAAACTGCGGTCATGGATGCATTTCGCATTGACTACACGAGGGGAGCCAAGCACGTTCTGCTGGTTGACTTGAACGCTGTTCAGAAACTGTTGGCTGCTTCATCAGAAACTACTGGGAGTGCGAGTGTGAGCCCTCCAAAGGTCATGTTGTTTGGGCAAGTTGTCCTTGATGAAGGAGGTGGCGGTCGCTCCTCTCCAAATCTTCCAGTGCCTTGACTAAAACACCTGATCTAAAAACACCATCCTTCCTCTACTTTGTTGGGCACGTTGGACTGCCATAATTGGGTCATTGCTTCATGTGTTTTTTGTGCCTTACGATGATGATGGTGATGATGGTGGTGATGGTGATGATGATGGTGGTAATGATGATGATGTTGATTGGTGACGATCGGATTGACGATGACGATGACGATGATGATGATGATGATGATGATGAGGAGGAGGAGGATGAGGATGATGCTGAAGAGGATGATGATGATGATGATGATGATGCTGATGATGATGATGATGACGATGATGGTGATGATGATGATGATGGTGGTGGTGGTGGTGGTGATGGTGGATGATGGTGGGTGACGAAGGATGATGGTGGATTGGTGGATGATGGTGGACAATGTGGGAGGATGATAATTGAGGATGATTCAGGATGGATGGATGGATGGAGGGATGGATGGATGGATGGTGATGATGCTGGATGATGATGGGGTGAGGTGCGCACAAAACACCCAAGGTTGCCACAGCTGTTCTACCAGGGCACGGAGATCCTATTCACTTCTATCTCTCGCAGAATGGGTATGACAAGCCGTCAAGCACAATTCCGTGCATTGCTTGGTTGTGCAAGGCAGTCGAAACCAAGGAGAAGGATGCCAGCACCTCTCCCCCTTTGTTGGATGCATCATCAACCACTGAGGTTGTCAAGTTCACTGTCGCGTATCTAGGTATTCCAAGGTGTTCACATGTTTTCATGTTTTCTTTTTCTTTGAATGTTTTTCTTTTTTTGTACATGGTCATGTACTTGTCATGGACACTGGCTTGTAGTGCAGCGCGCAGCACCCCAAGAACGTCTATCTTGATACCCAAATAAATAGATTTGAAAAACACACTTGATTTTGACAAGACAAATTAAAGCAAAGCCTCTTTGGATTACCTTGCCTTTGAAAATACATGTTAAATATGGTATGGTAAATGAAATGGGGTATGGTATGGCATGGTATGGTATGGTATGGTAATGGTCAACCGCTTTCGCAAATGCTTGAGACAATGGTTTTTTGCAGTTCGCCGCTTCCAAGGTCCGGTTCTATGGTCGATGTGACTATGACATACCATTTTCTTGAGCCCAACAAGGATGTGGTAGCCAAGGCTATGAAATCCTTGAAGGCTGGTAGTGGTGCTGTTTCATCCCCTTTCAGAGTTTCATTTCAATATAGTGTTCATCAATCCACTTCCATTGATTGAATAGCTTCATTCCTTTTTCTGATGTTTGACCAAAATAACATATGACCATGTTTGGGGGTATGTCTGTATATAATTGTGTCGGTGTATTGCATTCCTG
>VSDK01005188.1:26218-65365 GCA_009767595.1 Symbiodinium kawagutii | reverse complement strand
ACCCATCAAAGAAAAGAGAACCCAGAGAAGCACTTGAGTTACCAGAACCCGTTTCCATTGAAGTTGAACAACCAGAAGTTGAAGTCCAGAAGGTTGAGACTTCTGAAGGGAAAGCAGGATATCGTCGAATCTATCTTCGTCAAGATGACTTCGAAAGGTTTGGTTACTCAGCTGGGTGTCCAGCATGTGCTCGAATCCGTGCTGGAGAAGAACGCCAAGGAGTCAACCACTCTGAAGAGTGTCGACTTCGTGTTGTTGGCCGCCTTCAAGAAACTGAGTACGGAAGAAAGCGAATCAAAATCGCACAAGAGCGAGAAGAAGAAGCAAAGAAAGAAGCAGAGAAGAAGAAGAAACCCAAGTTCACACCAATGATCGCTGATGACACACCAGATCCCAATGCAAGCGGTTCGGGAGTCAAGCGACCCGCACCGGATGCACCTGATGATCCGCGACTGCCGGAACCTGAAGTTGAACAGCGAGGCACAAAGCGATCCGCCGAACAAGCGGAAGCTGCTGATGGCGATGCCGAGATGGAAGTTACTAACTTGCTTTTGTCTCAAAGGCAAGGTTTCCTACAGCAAGCTGAAGGTGTTTCGCGACCAGTGTGCGAGATGGACCTCGGTTTGGATCCCGAGACCATTGGCCGCTACTGGGATGATGTCAGCGGAAAGGAGCTGAAGTCCGAGAAGGTCATTGCAGCGCGAATGGAAGAAATCAGTGTGATCAAAGAGATGGGAGTATGGGAAGTTATCCCTCGCCCCAAAGGCGAGAAGGTCATATCTACCCGATGGGTTGATGTGAACAAAGGAGATGAGGTAAAGGAGAAGTACAGGTCTCGCTTGGTAGCGAGAGAGCTGAAGAAGAAGGCCGAAAACGATTGGAGCACTTGGAGCGACTTTTTCGCCTCAATGCCCCCAATCGCAGCTCTTCGTATGCTCTTTACCATTGCAGTGACAAAGCGAATTCCTGACTCACAAGGTAAGTTGGTCACGCAACCTGATGATGTTTGCTTGATCTTCATCGATGTGAAGAAAGCGCACTTTTGGTCACCAGCCAGGAGGCGACTTCTCGTCGAGTTACCGCCAGAAGCAGGACATGGTCCCGACGTTGTCGGACTACTGAAGAAGTCACTCTATGGAACTCGAGATGCGCCATCAAACTGGGAACAGGCAATCAAATCTGTAATGTTGGCTATTGGATTTTCACAAGCTAGTAGCAACAGTTGCATTTATTATCATGCCGTTCGCCAAATTCGAGTTGAAGTTCATGGAGACGATTTTACAGGAGTCGGCTCTAGGAAAGAGCTCGAATGGTTTGCTGCCGAGTTGAAGAAACAGTGGACTATTGACATCCGTGGTATCTTAGGACCGCCGCATATGGCAAATGTCAAGCATTCCATTGTGATTCTCAATCGCTTGGTCACATGGACCAGCGAAGGCATTGAACTGGAAGCAGATCCGCGTCACGTTGAGTTGATTCTCCAAGAAGTTGGTTGCGAAGGTGCGAAGGTGACAACTCCACTTGTCAAAGAGCGCGTGGAAGAAGCGCGAGAGTCCGCACCACTGAACAACGAGGAAGCAGCCTTGTATCGCTCAGCGAGCATGAGACTAGCTTACTTATCCCAAGATCGTCCCGATCTCTTGGTTCTGGGAAAAGAGCTAGCCAAGGGCCTCAAAAGCCCAACACAAGCGCACTTTCAAATGTTGAAGCGCGGTGCTCGTTACCTGCGATCGCATCCTCGGTTAATACACTTGTTCCAAAACCAGTCTCAGTTCACACGACTGGAAGTTTGGGTCGATGCAGACCATGCTGGTTGCATTAGATCCCGTAAATCCACGACTGGGACAGTTTTGCAGTTGGGCCGATGTACCATCCGCAATACCTGCAAACAACAAGCGGTTATTGCACTCAGCAGTGGAGAGGCTGAGTATTATGGATTGGTTTCTGGCTCATGCCAAGCCCTAGGAGAACAAAGTCTGTTAGCAGACTGGGGTATACAAGTTGGTATTATTTGTTACATGGACGCAACAACTGGGTTGGCAATAGGAAGCCGTCACGGTCTAGGAAAAGTCAAGCACATTGATACGGTATTCCTATGGACACAGCAAGTCATCTTATCCGGAAAGATCAAACTTTCCAAGAAATCAACAACAGAGATGCTAGCTGATATGTTTACAAAACCTCTTGAAGCCCAACGCATCAAAACCCTACTCACCGCAATGAACTACCGCTTTGCGACAGGTCAGCACTCGCTTGCCCTGAAAGCGTGAAGCCTGAGCAGGGTCCGAGGGGTTTGAGCCGAGTACATCTAGTCTCACTAATTCGCGTACGCACTTCTGGCACTTTGCATTTTCACTTCTTGCCTCAGTGCATACACTCAGGAGGCGTGCAGAGACGTATAGCCTAGATGTAGGACTTAGATCCATGGCTGTAACATAGTGTAGATTTAGCTGCATGACTGCAGCCCCTTTTGGCTAGTGTGAAGGGTCCAGTGAGTGGACTAGGCCACCTGGCCACGACTAAGAGCCCAATCGACCTGGAAGGAAAAGAGAGTGCTAGTGCCTGCACTCAGTTGGGTAAGAAAGACCCAAAATATTTTTGCATAAATAAATAAATAAATATATATATATATATATTGATAGATATACATATATATGTAGATTTAGATATATTTATATACACACGCACATATACATATATCACTCATTGACCGAGATCTTCATGGAGCATTGGCAGATCTCATTGACGGTAGCACCGAGGCAACATCGCTTGGAGCTTTCCGGAACCAAGAGACGCCTGGCAGCGGCGTCTGACATCACCAGCTGGTGCCGCTAAATGGTTACCAATCTTTTATATAAAATAGTGATTTTCCATCAACTTTAGAAGTTTTGTAACTAGTGATACTCCATTGATTTTAGAAGTTTTTTAAATAGTGATACTCCATTTGTTTCGGAAATGTGATGAGAATAGGGATATTCCATTGATTTTACAATTTGTATAGCTAGTGATATTCCATTGATTTTGTTTTTTTGAAGAATAGTGATATTCTATTTACCATAGTTACCAATCCAGCATAGATTTTAGAATTTATTACCAGACATAGTGACAATAAAGCGGTAATACAACGGTGATTTCTACCATGGAAAATTTATTACGGTAAGATTCATTCATGCTACCGATCTATGGCTGGTTGGGAGCGGTGGTTACATCGCGCACACACACGTTGTCGCTGCTATTTCTCCATAGAATTCTGTCCCCTGTGACCCATAGAGTTTTTGTTCATGATTCCCCCATGGTCGGCACTTGGATCAAATGTCGTCATTGTTCTGGTTGGTGGGTGGTTGGTTTGTTGGTGGGTTGGTTTGTTGGTGGGTTGGTTTGTTGGAAGGTTGGTTGCCGGCTTGTTTGAGGTACTTGTTGCTTCATCCTTGCTAATCATTAGATGGTGATTAACCACTCATTGAACATCAATTTACTTCCATTTGACCATTGTATGAGTAACCACCGCCAATCGGAATTAGCGAGTATGAACCATGGTTACTAGCCACTACACAACATTATCAATCATGAACTACCATTTCAAAACCATGAGCAGCCTTTATCAAGCTTGATTAACAGTCCTTAGCTGTAGATCATCGTCAGCGATCCTTAATTGAAATTTTTATCCCCATTATAAGCCCATCACGAATAATATGTTCCAGGATGTAAGTCTATATCATGAACTGCCATTAACACACCATTATTGACCAGCGTTCTCAACCGTCATTCGCAAGTATGAAACTTCTGAATAGGTTATCACAACTAAACATCATTATGCATTTTCACCAATGCCAACCATCATTAAACATTATCGTGTAACCAACATTATAACCAGTCATTGTCAACATGTGCAAATGTTGAGCATCATTGTTTGCATAACCATCATTATCAACCACTCTCATTTATGCATATTGGTTAATGATGTTTGCTTGCACAAATCATTTTACCAATAGTCAATCACTATTAGAACGTGAAACCTGTGGATTAAACACTGCCATACTACACAATCACTATCATTAACCAAATTTATAATTACCTTTCAGTGTTGACTATGATGGTAACACTGTCATATGAACATTATATAATATCCATTTCTGTGCAATCACCTTGTTATCAAGCATTCATATTGACGTCACATCAACCATCCCATGCTAGCCATAATATCTATTCATGTCATATGGCTGTGGGTCAAAACTCTGTACCCATTGTAAATATCTCCTACATGATCAAACTAGTCTTTGTTATAATGTTCATCTACCCCACTTTCAATATTGACCCACAACCATATCATGAACGGTTAATACCAACCATGTTCGATCATTCATGTTGGTATCATCAAGCATTGTCAAGCAGTACTAATTAGATATCAGCATATTATTTACCATGATATCAACCATTAAACTAGTATCCATCGCAAACCATTATCAACCATCAACTCACCATCAACTCAACATCAACTCACAACCAACTCACTATCAGTTCACCATCAGCTCACCATCCTTTGACCAGGGATTACCCACCATTAATCAACCATTATCATCCATAAGCCATTCTCAATTACAAACCATTAACCACTATCCACCATTATGACCTTTGATCAACCACGATCAACCATGATCAACCATTAATCAACCATTTTCAAGCATGATGAAGCATCATGAAGCATTATCAAACATTATCAAGCATCAACCATCATCATCCCTTTACATTACCGTCCATTTTCAACCATGAACTACTGTAAACCATTAATCGTTGTCAACAACTCACCAGTGTCATCCATCATCAACCATTTATGAACCCATTTCTAGCCATCATGAATGAACCACTATAAGCCCTTATCAACTGCTATCATCCAGTCATTGCCCGCGGGGCGTCATGCGTGCGCCAAAAGTGATAAGGAGGTCGATGGCACGACTGGACGGCAACGTGGGCGGAGGAGGCCAACGGTGAAGGGATGGGTGATCCCTAGCAAAGAACGCCAGTGATAAAGCATTGATTACCCTCTGGTAAACCAACCTGGCAATGGATTTTCACCATATTTTATAGAGAAACCCTGGGAAACCACCAATCAATGGTGAATTGTCCATTGCCAGAATAGTTTACCAGAGAGTAAGGGTCACCCATCCAATGGTGTTCTCATGGATGTTCTCCAGAGATCAATTGATCAACTATTGATTAACCATTGGATTGTCCAAGAAACCAGTAACACTGATTGGTTTCTCATTTGATCCAATTTTTGATTGATTACCAGTAACAAGGATGGCTTAATTCTTAAGGTTAATCAGTGGTGTTCAATTGATTGATTAGTCAGTAATTGTAATTGGATGATTACCAATTATTACCAGTAACAATGATTGGTTTCTCATTGGATCCAATTGGTCAATTGCACGTAACTGTTCACATTAGCACTGATTAAGAACGCCAGGGATCCTTATACACAGTCTGAACCATTGATGAAGTAAGTCTTAGACTGGTATGAGCCAAGTTAACTAGTCTTAACTGCCAGCAATTAACTATTGTCAAGTGTTAGCGGTACCAATTAGTTAATCAATGGTAAATGGGTCAATGGTGACAGTTACTGAAACATACTAATTGTGAACCATTTACTAAGTATTGTTAGCAGTTAGCTTGGGTACCATTAGCGGTTTTTGACCATCGTTAGCACTTATTACTTATATCATCAGTTCATACATATGCATATTGTTAACAACGCTCAACATCGCTCATAACGGACAACCATTCTTATCATCAACCAAACGAAGCTTCACCAGTACAGGGCTTAACAATTATGAAAGATTAACCACCCATTATAAACCATTATCTATATTAAACATATTAGGGTAATCTGAACTTTCCAAGCCACAATTGATCTCTAGTAACAGGCAGGCTCAACTAACCGCCATTAACCACTCACCAACCACTAGCTAAACACATTAATCACAACCATACTGTTAACCACTAACCGTCACTAACCGACCATAGCTTATCCATTCCTCGCTCTGTTTCCATCACCGGCTTCGGCGTCCACGGCGTTGCTCGTTCGTTTTTCAGGTGAAGCAACTGCGCTCGCAGCTGGACAGCGAAGTCCAAGCCTTGAACCGCAGGCGCGGCGCCGGCGCACCGCGGCTCCGGGGAGGTGACTGGTGGGTTGTGGGTAAGCAGCTCATGATAACCTAGCTGCTACTTTTGAACATTTTGATTATTTTCCCTATAGTGATTCTGAACAAATGGTTGGTTGACTATTTTTCATAGGGGTTGGAACCACCAACCAGTAACCATAGTACCACTACAACCAACGGCATAGCCAGCGAATGATAGTAGTTATCAACTATTGTGACCTGGGCAAGCTATAAATGGTGGTTATAGTGGTGGTTATAGTGGTGCTTTGTAATTTACAGTGGTTATAGGAAACTAAGGGGGTGACTAGTGGTTATATCCAGCTAATGATAACCATAGTAGCATTGACACCACTATGACCATCATAACCATTACAACCACTATCATTAGCTGCTTATGCCATAGCATTATAACCAGTGGCAAAACCTGGCAATGATAGGAATCATCAACCATTGTAACCCAACTGATAGATCCAACTTGAGTAGCTGAATCAACTGGTGGATGCTTAACTTAGTGGCTCCATCACTTTGTCCTTGTGATTTATCATCTAATAAAGCTGGTCTAATATGGATCTAGCATTAGCAGGCCATTGTGTTATTTCTTGGTAAACCTCAGCGCTATTTGATGGTGAATCACCAGCGCTAAACTGGTGGTGATTTGTCGATCGAGTGTTTTTCACCACTTCTTGGATATGGGCACTTTGATGGTTATCATTGAACTATCATGACAGCTTCTTACATGGGGTTCATTGACATCAGAATGAATAGGCAAGGTCATTTGCAGATTCTATAGGGTTAACATTGGTTTCCCAGTCGGGGTTCAATACTTGAACGGTGACAACTTCAGCATGATCAATCGCTACAACTTTAATGGGGTTTCATAAGCACTATCGATATTTAAGTTGTAACCCGTGGTATTGATCATCGTTTTCCTTTTTAACTCCATTCAAACACTAATTGGTTTTGCCAGGTTGAACTCACGGCTGCTTCCTTGACATCAGCATGTCCCATTTCATGGCCAGCTCTCAATTGATCCGTTCAGAAAAAAGGTGAGCACAATTTGGCACACCGTATGCTGGATGTAGTCATTTCATGGTTGTCCAAGTTCATGCAAACGATTCATTCTTATCAAGTGGGTATGGGCCATAGCCATCATAATCAATAATCAACAACCGATGAATGAACATACCAACTATTTGACTAGTTCATGTACGGGACGTTCAGAAAGGGTAGAGGGGCCCTTGACCCACAGCCAAGTATCACGCACGATCAACCTTAGCAATTGATTACCAACTGCTATGGTTGCCAATACCATTACAAACCACCATCAACCAGTATGAACATTGTAAGAACATGATAGACCATGATATCAGCCATCATCAAACATTATAGATCATTGTGGATTATTGTCAAACATGAAAAGCCAATCTGATCAGCCATCCTTAATCATCATGATATGACTCATGATCATTAGTATCAACCAGGTTTTACCATTCTTCCATTATCAACCATACTTTTGAACACATCAATTCAACCATTTTCAACCATTCTCAGCCAGGTTTTACCATGTTTACTCAACCATCTTTTCTTCAACCTTACCTAGCGGATCATGATCATGGCACAATGGTTTGTCATAATGATCATGAGTCCGTTCATATCAACATGAAATTCACCAACTTACCTGCTATTTTCATACAATTATTAGCTTTATCGTTGTGACCAACCCAAGGTCTAAGTGGTGAATATCCTCAAAATACAATTATTCAGATAAAGATAATATTGATCATATGAATAATAATGATAATAACGATAATGTCTCCTTACCTGACACCTTGACGTGTACGACGTCGTGGCAGGGCTCTCTTCAACCCCACGAGTGCCGGAGCTGCCGAACGCAGCAGCGCTGCGAGTGCCACGGAGATGATGGACAGGAGACCGTGGCGCCTCCCAAGGGTCACCGGTTGAAGGGTCACCTGGGTGGTCCCGTGGTGCCTGGATGTGCCTGGGATGAGTGATGGTTAGTGGTTAAGAATGGTGGCTGAAGAGGTGATGGGATAAACTAGTGGCTGATTAATGGCCTTAAATGTGTAAATCTCATGATGATGGGTCTGATGATGCCTTGATAATGATAAGCGGCTGACAATGAGCAATCATGGTCGGGGTTCAGAATGTTTTGAAACTGTTTGAAACCCATGTATGTTGACATGAGATTTATTTTGGGACAACAACTAAAGTTGGCCCCCGATCGTCCTTTGTATTGTTTTCAATTTGTTTGTTATTAGCCTGTTTTGTTTTCAAACTCTTCAGTATCAGTTTCAATACTGAATTTCATTCTGAATCTCGCATTTTTATTATCAACACATATCAATGTATCAACACTATGTTTCAACTAAAACCCTACCATTGGTCGTTGGACATTTGTGCTTTTCATGCAAATCGGCCCGGCTGTCGCAAATCCACTGCTGGGTGAGATGTCAATGTTAGCACTCCAATGCTTTTGCCCCTAGGGTCGGATTGCTGACATCACGCGATCGTCGCACTTCAGGTACGCACGGAATAGCGCTTTGCGCATTGAACGCAGTTCTATCACATGTTTCTGGAGATGAAGTTCGATCAGAATATACGTCAAACAACAGTCCGTTAACTGAGGGAATATATAAGCGAAGTATTCTAAACCACTAACCATTATCCACCATTCTAAACCACTAATGAACCTTTACTTAATCAGTCTCAATCACCACTTCAGCACTATCAACACTTATATGGGCACCCATTAGCCTTTACTTAACCATTGACTAACCATTCTTCATAGATATCCACAGGGACACCCCCTTGCCGCCGTTGATCCCAATCGGATGCCCGTGCCACCGTGATGCGCAGGGGCAGTGCGAAGCTGTCCGAAGCCAAACGTGTTGCCTTGGAGACCGAAGAGGCGAAGTGAGTTCTGCGCGGAACCAACGAAGTTCGGCTTTGAGAATGGCCGACCGGACAGCAGAGATATTAGGTGCTTTGTTAAGCAATAATGATGGGTCAATATGGGGTTAGAACCACTAAAAATGGTTCATAATAGGGGACAATAAAGATAATAAAGGCTTAATCATGGTTAAGAATTGTTATAAAGGACCAAACCAGTGTGGCTGTATTTTAGGGGGATTATGATGGTTAATCTCAGGGTTTAATAGGGGATAATAACCAATAAAAGTAGGGGATATACTAAGTATATGGTGGTTTCTCAAGCCAGTGATTGGGGACTCAAAAATGATTGGCTTATTGTTAGAAATGATTACCAATGGATGAGATCAGGGGGTCCTGTATTTTGAGAAAAACGCATACAGCGATGTATATACAAAGATGGGTATTGTTCACAAATGCTTGCAGGTTGTTATCCTTTGTTATCAACTGACTATTCTTCAACACTCTTGGATCATCATTGCCTTGCCACTATTGTGACTACTGACAAGTAGCCATTTTGCAACCGTCACCGATCATCCATTGAGCATCATCAACAATCCATCGAGACCATTCACCAACCCATCATCAACCACCCACCAACCCATAAACTTCATCATGTTGTTCACAATCACTCATCATCACGGTTGGCAACGAGAGTTTCAAACCACAGGTGATCAAAAACGATCGCAGATCAAATGCCCATCAATCATCGTCATATTCAACAACCAGCCCATCGTCAACAAACAACGCAGCTACCCACAAAAAACACACAGCTAACCATGAAAACCTCAACTATATTTGCCATCTCATTTGCTCTTCAACAAGCATTTTCATTATGAAACAACGCAGCTAACCACACCAACCGTTGAGAAGGGCCAACAAGTAAGACAGCTAACCAACAACTAAGCGCTCTTGCTAACACACACACACAAACACACCATCAGCATGTTAATCATTATAATGACTATCAACCACTATTGACCGTTGTGCAATATGATGAATCATTACTATAAACACTAAGCATCACATTAACCACTATCAACCATCATTAACCACTATTAGCCACTCTAAAACCATTATAATCACTATGAACTACTATATGTGCACTATAAATCCCTCATAATCCCCTAGTACATAAACTAGTAACTACCACCATTATAATCACTATGAACTACCACCACTACTATATGAACCGCTATATAACTATCACCATCAAACATCACATTTTCCCGGCAAAGTATCACTGATCACCAGCAAGACACGTGCCGCTGCCAGGTGGGCCAAGGAGTTCTCAACGACTTGTCCGCGCAGCGCGAGACCATCCTCAACGCACGTGACCCGCGGGGAAAGTCAGTTGGAGGTGGTGAAGTTGGTTGGTCAATTAGCTGGTTCGTGCTTAATAATGCTTATTAGTACTAGTGATGTTTTTTACAAGCTGATTAATTGGTGACTAATACTTAATGATGGTCAAGAATGGTTAGTTGGTGACGAATACTATAACAGCCACCAGCCATTACGAGCCGTCATTAAGCAGCAGCAACCGTTGTTGAAGCATCCCTAATCACAATTCATCATTGAACCACCCTTAAGCACTCTCAGGCATCATTACACAGTCCTAAACCATCCTGAACCATCACTGACCACCATCAACTATCTCTAAGCATGATGTTCCACCACTAAAGCATCTACCAACATTGGCAATCTACAGCTACTATATTCATTACCATCATAAAGCCATAAGAAACCTATCACCACCCGTCATTCATCCATGGCTGACCATCATGCAACCATCGGTAAGCAATTATGAACCATGAACTGTAAGGTTTCACCACCACTGAAACATCTTCTAACCATCTAGAAGCACAAACCATCACTACTAATCATGATGAATTGCCATTAATCATCATGATCAACAATCATGATTGACCATTATCGTGTCCCATCATGAACCATCCTCCTCCACATCATCCTCATCATCACAAATCATCCCCTGGCACCTCCATCCATCCATCCATCCATCCATCCATCCATCCATCCATCCATCCATCCATCCATCCATCCATCCATCCATCCATCCATCCATCCATGTCACATCGCATGGCATGGCCATGGCCTCGCCGTCGGAAGGTGGCAACGTCCGCACCATCGACACCGAGCTGACGAGCGCCCGGCGCTCTCTGGATCGCATGCTGCACCTGGCGCAGCGCAACCGCATGGCCACGTTGCGCGGTGGCACCGGGGCGGAACGTGGATCCACGGGGATCCACGGCAGCGCATGGCAGGGCTTTGTTGGGCCGTAGTGGAACCAGGGAGGATCCACATTCATCGTAGTGGATAGGCGTAAGCAGTTGGTGGTCTTGGTCAGGAGCAACAAAGAGGATTTTGTTTCATTTAGGGATGTTCAGAAACGGGTACGGCCATAGGGCTTTGACCCGTTTCCGCATAACAACATTGAGTTTGCACTGAGATCAGTTGGTTTGTTTGTTCATGGACTCACCAGAAATCCGAAAGTTGTAAACGATGCATAGTCATCCTATGCATAGCTCCATAAATGACCCTTCAATCCTGAATGGATGGGAGTGAGTCTGTGCTCACCATTGAATCATATGAATCCATCTGAATCCCTAACCAACCTGGCAATAGATCAATTTACTACTCTGGTTATGGATGAGTTAATAAGTTCTGATAGTTATTGATCCAACCAATCGAACCAACTCGATCCAGGGTGGTAAATTGAGGAGAAGTTCTCACCATGGATCATACATCAACTTACCACCCTGTGAAGAAACCTTCAGCGGACACCGTCGTTTCGGCTGCTGAAAAATCTTTCCCCCAAAAACCCCTGAAGTTTCGATCACGAGATCCTTCACCGTGGCGAACAATTCCAGCAGCTGCGCTGGGATGTTGAAATGATGGTTTCTGAAAATGGGGGACCCCGCAAAATGTTTGGTTCATTACTACAAATGGTTGATAAACTGGATGATTTGGTGGTACCCCTATGACTTGAGAAACGCCCAAATGTACATTTGTCATTGTCATGGACACTTGTGGTGGCGTACCGAGGTTGGTCATTGCTGCGATCTTTTCCTTGGGAATCTCCTTTTGGATCCTCTGCGTCTTGGGTTTGTCCCTCGGCAGCGCGTGCAAACACTCTGCGGGAACATATGAGGGTTGACATAGGAAGGATAGGAACGATACCTCTTTTTAGACACACACACACACACACGCATTTTCCATGATCTGCTTTGCTTCTTTACTTTGATTGGCACTATCATTTTGGACCGGACTTTTCTCACATCATCCGTACCTCATCCATCCACGCATACATTGGCATATTGTATACGTCCAAAAATGAATGTATATACACATCAACACATCCATGCATTTGTATTATCAAACCTGAAGAGCAATGAAACCCTTGTTTCTAGTGTAGCCCTGGACGTGCAGTACGACATCACATGTTGGACCATGTTGGGAAGGTACGCTGTGGTAGGTACCGGGAGCGTTGCTGCAGGTACATGCCAAAGGTACAAGGTACGCTGTGGTAGGTACGGGGTACGCTGTGGTAGGTACGGGGTACGTTGCTGCTGGGACATGCCAAAGGTACAGGGTGCGGTGCGACAGGTACGGGGTACGCTGTGGTAGGTATGGGGTACTTTGCTGAAGGGACATGCCAAAAGAACAGGGTGCGGCGCTGCAGGTACGGGGCGCGCTGCGGTGGCACGTTGCTGCACAGACATTGTTACAGTTGGTGCAGTGTGCGTACGGTGTACTGGATGTTTGTGAGTTTTTTGTTTTCTAATGCTTGTTTTTTTGCCTGCATTATGTTTGTTTAGTGACCCATTTGGCGACTCCGGCCTATCTTCGGGCTACCGACGGACACAAAGTTTTCTAAGAGCGATACATTTCGATTTGGTATATCATAGAGTCACCAGTCATCACGATGGTGTATCACTGCATCGTACCAATGTACCAACAAACTGCACCCATGCACCATACCGATGTACCCAAGCACCGTACCGATGTATCCATGTACCGTACCATGTACCAATGATATGTACCAGGATGTTGTACCAAAATTAGCGACTCATTTTGCTCAAATAGCAGCTGATTTTGGTCAAATAGCGGCTGAATCAGCCGCTATTTGAGCAAAATGAGTCGCTAATTTTGGTACAACATTTTGGTACATATCATTGGTACATGGTACAACATCTTGGTACACATCATTGTGGCATGGTACATCATCTTGGCACATGGTACAACCTCTTGGTACGTATCATTGGCGCATGGCGCAACTGCTTGGCACATATCATTGCTAAAATGTACAATAGTGAATGCACAACATCTTGGTACGTTGGCGCAAATCACTGGATATCATCGGTGCAACTAAACTTGTTGAGAGCTGACAAGAGCTTATGGTCTAGATTGGTCTAGAATCAACTGGGGGTGTCGGGTTTGATGTAAGTTTAGGGTTCAGGGTGTGAGACAAGTTTAGGGCGTACCGTATCCATGTACCAGTGGTCCCGACCCACATACCGCGTGTTCCGAACTCGCACCATACATTTTGTACAAAGAGAGCAGAATGCACTTTAAAATGCCTTAAAATCATCGTACCCATGTACCATGCATACCGTACCACGAGTTATTGGTTTTATATACTCCTAGAGCATTACTCTTCAAATTTGATAACATTTGTACATTGATACCTCCACACTCCCATATGTCCATAGAGCCATATAGCATACATCCGTCCATCCATACTCAGAACCCAGACGATCCAAGTTTTGGAAAGGTGAAAGTCGGATTGATTGGTCACAAAGGCCATGTAATCTCAGTAACAGGGGCACATGGGGAGCCAGCCAATGAATTCAACCACCGAAATTGAGGCAACCATCAATGTCAACAATGAGGGTTGATGCTGTAAACGCTTTGTCACTTTGTGCTGGGCATTAGCGCGGTTAGTATAAGCTATGAATGCCAGGCAAACAGCCCACTTTAGCCTTATTCCCAACACCCAACACTCCCAACGCAAGTTTCTGGAATTGGGATGTCCCCTACCTAGCTACCTATCCAACTGGCTTGATCGAGCATCTTGAAGATTTGATGGTCTTACTATGTTCATGTTGTCGCTATCTCTAGATGGTGTACCCCAAGACATCTTCTCATAGGGATGCTGTGAAGCGTGGCTGAAACCGCAGCATGCCATGGGGGGCACCATGGGATTACGTGCCCAGAAGGCACGGGTTCTTCCTGGCTGAGTTCAACAGGATATCCTGCTTCACCCTAGTGATAGCCAGGCTTGTGATAGTCCACTGTGGTAAACTCCTTGTTCTATCTTGTTCTCAAAATAGCGAGTATTACAGTGTAATTTTATACCAAAGTGTTTTGGGCAACTTCTGGCTGTTAGTTAGATCATGGACATAACTACCTTGAAGATTCTGAAACAGCATTTTTGGAAGAAGTAGCTATTGCGTGCCCAGGATGGATGCACATCATTTTCATAGTGATACAGTGATACGTTGATTTTGTAGCAAAACGACACTTTTTGGCGCGGAACTATCGACGAACCAGGGCTGTGTTTGTTCCAGCTTAACATGGTTGATATTTGGTGATGTTTAGTATTGACCGGTCCTGATCAAGCCAGTTGGATAAACAACGCGTTTTGCTGTTGGTGTTGGTTTGCCAAGCAATCTCTTGTGCATTTGGCAAAAGATTTGATAGATCAACTGATTGCTTGATCCAGTCATGAACCATGTTTGGACATAAGCTGCTTGACACACTATCAACGTCCATCAACTGTTTATCAATTGTACCTGCCATTTTGGATGCAGTCATGGGGCGTAAGCATATCAATACCTTGAGCGCTGGAGAAGCCAGAAGCCAAGAACAGGTCACTGAAGAGCACCTTGCTGCTTGCCATTGCCATGGTTCTTCTCATGGTTTTCCTCCTGACAGTGCGCCGTCGGCTACAGCCACTTGGTAGCAGGTCAGGGTGAGATGCAGATGACTTTTGGGGGCTATCCACCATGTGGAGGTCACTGAGTAGTTGGTAGCACAATCACAGCAGTTGCAAGCCATATCAAGATGTTGCACAGTCATAAGCCAGCGATACAAGGCACTGGATATAACAGCAAGAAAGGTCAGCCTGGAAAATCTTGCCGCACCCATCACTGGGACCGCTGGGCTGTTGGGGGACTGAAGACAACCTCCGCAGAGCCGCCTTTGTTGAGATTTTACGAAGGTTGACAGCTGGCCATGGGTCGATCGTTAATCATGGGGGGATGACAACCAACAGATCATGGGCAATGCAATGATACAATGGCTCATGATGGTACACCCGGGGTACAGGGTGAACCGACCCACAGGCAACTGTATTGAAACAAATTCGCCTGGCAGCAGCATGGTGTGGTGTCCTCAGAGCGAGAAACATCATGGAATAAAGAGAACTACCTGCAGGGACCGAACACTTTCAAACATGACGTGTAGCATTGTGGCATGAGGTCAGAGTTTTCGCATTTTGCAGACGAAATGGGGCCAATTGTGAAACAAGAAGTTTTGGGCAAAAAACAAGAAAACAATGGCAACGAAAACGCAAGATGAATAAGCATGAAAACAACAGTGGACATGCGGACTTGAAAAGGACGCAAGAAACACACAGAAAAGGAGAATGGAAACAATCAGAACGACAGAACAGATGTGACAAGAGTACGTAACAAGTCGAAAAAGACACAAGCACCACATTGATGAGGAAGAGAAGAACACTATTCCTTATCATCCCGGAAGGTGCAGTCAACTGAGAAAGTATCCGCGGACAAGAGTATTGCTTTGCAAGAGCGGAAGGGTACAAAAAGTCCACAAACAGAATCATAGCCATTATTGGCACCAGTATACTCAGCCGTTGGTAAATGATCAGCCACGGCGAAGCACCTTCCTCCGAAACGGAACTTGCTGCCATAGCGGGGGCTTATGGCTGGGTGCAGTGCCCCTGCCGCATCTGTAGGGCATGGCATCTTTGGCTGACAATGCAGACTCTGGAGATCTAGCTGAAGCGATTGTCATTCTTTGAATCTTATTGCAGGATTTACAGGTTCCAGCCCTTGTTCGCTTGGCGCAGTCAGAAATCATATCTCTGATTGGGTCATAACGTTGTTCTAAATCAACGAAGGGTTCAGTCTCTTTTTTTGTTACCCCTAAGACTGGTGGTTTCCCCAACACGGCTTTTTATGGGGGATGGTACTGGAGGTACCACCATGGAAAGGGCCAGCCCCGGGTGCTCAGGACAGGCCGATGGGAGCTGCCCATTCACTACTGACCGAGTGCGCTGTGGCGGTGCTTGTGCAGGCTTTGCGCTCTGTTTCACAACAGGACGAACAGGACCCAAGAAATAACCCACCTGGGGATGCTGGACCGAACCCATCGAACAAGTGGATAAGAAAAGGGTGATTGATACCATCAATGGCTGCATATATATTCTGTTTTTTTTTGTCGGTTTTCAAAACTGGATTGAACAAACAATAAACTTGGCAGTACCAAGTGATGATTCCAGACTCAAATGGAGAACCAGAAATGAAGGATGCCTCATGATTCAGCCACGGGTTCTGGTTCTTGGTGATCGAGATGGATGGTGGTTCAATTCATCCTCTACTTTTTCTGCCTTTTCGTTGGGTTCCTGTTCCTCCCCCGTGTGTTTTGAAGTGTACAGATGTTGGCGTTGGGCATCGGGGCCCCCTTGCGGATGAGGGCACGCAACAGCGACTGACTTAGGATGTTTGCCAAGCGGCATGGAAGACAAGGGTTGCCACTAATTGGTTGTTCCCAAACTTGGAATCGGAAGTGTATTTTTTGAACAGCGGCAGATGCTCGTACCTATGTCAAATGGTGCCAGTTGATGCTAAGGCTGCCCGGATGTGACATCGAGAGGGATCTACAATCGTCAAAGTCTTGAGGTTGACAGAAGAAATCAGGAATTCACAGGATACAGCCAATTCTAAAAGGCGGGCAGAACTTACCTTTTGGCCGTGGCGAATAGTCCTCCATCCTGATTGTAAAAGATTATTTGAAAAACCATCACAACGATGATCACATTGACAACAGCATCACCAATAATGGCGACGACAATAATGACAATCAACCGTAATCACTTGCAAGCTGGTGGTCCGGCCTTCCCCACCGGTTATCGTTGGGAAGTCATCTACAGATGCCTCTCCTGTCATTGAGTCTTTGAATTATTGTCCGTGATCACAATGGTTGTGATTTGGCTAGTCATTATCGGTGTCAGCTCTTGAAGAGTCATCAATTATGGTGCTCCTCAGCCAGTAGTAAACTAGAAGTGATTAACTGAAATGGTGGCTTCTCAAAATAGGGGACCCCAAAAACGGACAGTTGATTATTGTAAATTATAAATGGTTAATATTGGATGATTTGGGGTACCCCAATTTCGAGAAACACCCATATTGATTGAGATAGTGATTCACAGTCAAGGTTGATGACTCTGAACCAATATCTAAAGCATCCCTATACCATGGCAGCCATGTAACATGTACTACTAGCCATGGTCTGCAAGGGGTGTATCCCCCTACTATTGTTGCTTGAAAGATCTTAAACACTTGGTCAACTTCATCACATGTGCGATGTCCAACTGAACATCCAAGTCTGAGTGGTCAATTTGCCAAGAGAATCCTTTCCGAAATGGAGAGATTGAGGAAAGAAGTGGGCAAAGGCGTGTTTCTCAAAATAGGGGACCCCCACGATCATCCAGTGTATCAACCGTTGATAATGATAAACCAACGAGTTTTGCGGGGTTCCGCTATCTTGAGAAGCACCCATATCTAACCATTGCTAGCGACTACCAACCAGAAATCTTCGTACGTCGTTGTGAAGTTCGTGTCCGAAAGTCGCGCATACGTTTTCGCTCCTGCCAAACAGCGCCCGGCCGAATGCTGTGAGCCAAGTCCGGCAGGTAACCTGGTGAAGAATCACTCAAATCTTCGTCGAACATAGGTTTATTCTGGGAAATGGTTCAGTCTCAGTGGTTACTTCGTGGATAATTCATTAGGTATTATTGGTAAATTAGTGGCTAACGGTGAAGTATTTTGGTTCATTGCTGGCTAATGGTCAATTCTTGATTTGCCACTGATTGGTTCTTGCTCACCAATTATTAACTAGCAACTGATTGAATTTTGATTCACATCATTTTGAGCCGTGACTACTCATCGGTATAGTTCAGCAATGATTACTATCAATAAATTTTGATTCGCCACTGGTGAACCATGCACTGATCATTAGCCAGTAGTCAATGATTAGCCATCAGGTGAGCGTTGGCTACTGACTAGCTGACCTTGATTTAACAATTCTTAAAGCATCCATCTCAACCAGTCAAGGTCAACGGTAAACTGGTCATTGTCAGATCAAGGTCAGCGTCCGTTCAAAGTCAATCATTCGTCAACCAGGTTTAATGATCAACTAACCGTTCATGGACTGTTGCTTGACTGCTCAGGGTTCCTGGAAGCACTTCCGGCATTGTGGATTCTTTGCCATGGACACATGCGCAAGAGGCTCGATGATATACTAGATGCTGGCGAGGTTGATGCACAGATCCATTCCATCCATACGCACATAGATTGATAGAGATTTAGATTAGATAAAGAGTAGATAGGTATAAATGTATAAACAAATACATACATGTATGAATACGTATTAGTAACTTTACGTAGTTCTCACATACAATAGCATATGTTCTGCAAGAAATGGATATATATATATATAAGTATAAGTGAGCATAATATATATATATATGTATATATGCTGTATATATTATGAACCTATTCTTTATACATCTCCACATCTCCACATCTCTTGTGCTCTGGATCCGCAGCTTCTCAGTTCGCTCCTCCGACCGCGCAGCGTGACCCTTTCGTCGACCCTGCGATGGAAGCCGTTCATCCTGGATATGTGGCCGAGTCTGCGGTGGTGCCAGGAGCCATGGTGAGACATGGATGATGGATGGCTGGGGGGTCGATGATGGTTGGTTTTGATGGTTCATCAATGGTTGGTTTTGATGGTTCATCAATGGTTGATTAGTGGTTGATTAAATGGTGAAAATGGATGATTCATGTCATCAATGGATGATGGTTTTGATGATTAATGTATGGTTAGTAAATGGATGATAAAAGCTTGATTAACGGTTGATCACTAGCTAAATGATGGTGGTTACATGGTGGTTGCATGGTGGTCACGTGGTGGTCAAACGGTGGCGATTAAGGATCGCAAATCATGGTTAGTTGATTAATGGTTTCATGGCCGTGACTGAACCACTAATCAGCTGATCGCCAACTGATTACTGTAACCATTGTTGAGCATTAATCGCTGATTCACATGATTGAAAATCATTTCCAATCGTATATCTGCAAGTAATCCGGTGATCAACCATCACTCCATCGCCAAATAGCCATCATTTACTCTTAATCAACCATTGCTTAACCATCAAGTAATTAGCCATCACTTAACCGCCAAATAAGTGTTTATCGTCCATGAATAACCTGATTACTTTTCGCTATGGCTCAGTGTGGGTCATTGGCACGTATCTCAGAAAGTTGCAGCTGCTACCATGACCAGCAAGGAGTAG
This sequence comes from Symbiodinium kawagutii, assembly GCA_009767595.1. Classification (NCBI taxonomy): domain Eukaryota; class Dinophyceae; order Suessiales; family Symbiodiniaceae; genus Symbiodinium; species Symbiodinium kawagutii. The sequence goes on along the minus strand of VSDK01005188.1, from coordinate 45,634 downwards.
AAGTGGACCATTGACTCATGATTAATAGCTAAGTATTCATTGATAATGACTAGCGTGAATATTTCATTTTGACCTGTATTGACCGTTGGTATCATGACCTTGGTATTCATGGTGAATGCTGCCACTCTATCTATGGTTCCTGAGAATATTTTACGCAGTCGAGCTGGCAACAGCCAGTTTCAAGCAGGTGTTCATCGGCTGATGTTTATGCTTACGATGTTCGAGCCACAGGGGATCCGGCTTGCCTCGCCGTTGGGTGTGCCCAGAACAGAAATTCCCAGCTGGTTGGCCAGGGTTGCTTACCAGCTGTGGCTGCAATATTTAGCGGTTGAATTCTACAGTCAGCTGGCAAAATTCATGCTGGAAGCAGCAATCCTTGATGCTGATTTATGTGGTTATTGTAGCCAACTAATCCTACTACTTAATAGAAACCGAGTTGCTGATACCTAGAATGGCAGTCGTTACTAGTCCTTGCTGATTGATATGCTTGTTGTAAGGACATTCTACTGTTTGGTTTGCCTCAGGGTCTCTCTGTCCCTTGTGCTTAGAAAAGTCTCTGATCCTGGCGTACGACTTTTCAGGCTCATCATCAATTGGCAACTTACGCATTGGAAGGTCATCACCAACGATTGGCGATGATGGTTCATAAGTTGGCTAATTATTGTCAACAAGCTGCTTTATGTTGGTGAAGATGATTCTATGATGGTTGACAAGCTGGATGATGATGGTTCGTAAGTTGGTGAAGATGCTTAATAAGATGGCTGATAAGATGGTTCAGAAGAAGATGGTTAACCAGACCTTCAATTATGCTTAATGAGGTTGGATGTATACCCTACCTCTGAACCTACTTTGGTTGCAGGTGGTGGTTGGTTCGTTCCCTATCATGTGTGACATCTCCCACATCTGCGGAACGCCAGGCGATCTGCAATACGTTTGGGTGGCTTGGCTGCGACGCGAGCAGTGATGGAAATCGTGGTATTTGAATCATCTACGTATCAGTTCACCATCTAAGAAGCATCAACCATTTGGGTGTTTCTCAAAATAGGGGTACTCCCAAGTCATCTACTTATTAGCCATTTATGGTAATAAGCCAACCATTTTTGGGGCTCCCTATTTTGAGAAACCACCATTTATCAACCATGAACATGGTGAATCGTAAGGCGAGTGATGCTTAACAGTGATGGTTGTGAGCTTTGTTCGGTGCGTAGCTGTTGGGTATCAGGCAGCGGTGACCCACTTGCGACTGGGAGGCACCACCTCTCAGAAGCTGTGCTTGAAAACAGTGAAATGTACGTTGCAAATGCCAACCATCAGTGAATTAGGCGTGGTAATAATCGGCATATTTTTTGTATTGACAATCAGGTCACAAACTTTATAAACCATCGTTGTGTGAACAATGAACTAGCAAATTTTATAAACCAGTGCTAGTGAAACATTTTCTTTCGATCTGTTAGTACACCTCTGCATTGATCATTGAAGTTGCCGAAGCTGAGCTGCGATGGTTGAAAACCACCCCGTGACGTGACGTGACTGGAGGATTGCTGGACGACCAATGCGGGAGATGCTTGTGGGAGATCGGGGGGCGCTTAGGAGTTGATCAAATCCATGCAGTTCAAGTTCTTCAAGCAGGTGGTTCAGGCCAAGCGTCAAGAAGGCAGGACCGGATCCCAGGTCACCATTGGCGGTGATGAACCATCAACGAAGCATTAATTAGATTTCAATGATCCGCTGTACTTCATCACCTGTCAACAAACAGTAACCATCAATGAACCTTCAATCACCATTTGATCATCATGAATCACCAATCAAGCATCATTAACTAAGCATCATTAATCACCATTAAGCATCTTTAAGCATCATTAAGGATCATATTGCCTATACACCTGCTGCTAACTCACCATGAATCCCTCTCATTGCCCGTGAGTTTTCACCACGCCATGTTTCAGGTGACGATGGCGCCTTGGGAGCCTTCACCATTGCTTACAGCAGCCCAGCCGCGCTGAACTGCGGTGGTGAGTCGTGGTGGGGAGGGTGGGTGCAGTCACTTCGAGTCTTTGCTTAGTGATAGTCATAGTTGGTGGTTAGTCTAGTCATAATTTAGTTGGTTGATAGTCATAGTTGGTGGTTAGTCATAGTTGGTGGTTAGTCATAGTTGTGGGTTACTTATAGACTTTCAACAATTGTAGTTGTTGGGTAGTGATAGTCAACTTGGTCATTGGTTGGACTGCAGTTTCGATCGGTAGTGATCGTCAATGATGGTTAATGATAGTGACTACTGCAGTCATGGTTTTAGTAATAGTCAGTGATGGTTACTTGTTAGTTAATCGGACGTTACTGGTCAATCAAATGTTCCGCTAGTAGGAATGCTACTACTCATGTTCATGATGGTTAATTGTGAATAGTGGTCAGTAAATGGTGGCAATAGTGGTCAATGATTGGCCTGGGTAATGATATTAATGGTGGTTGATCATGGCTCATCATGGTTGACAATGACAGTGAAAATGAGGGTGTAGCATCATGAAGCAATTTTTGGGTTTGGTCAACACTCATCGAACATCCCAACAGTTTGGCGAACTTGGTCAACTAGGCTACAAGTGGACCCACAGAGCTGTTGATCTACCAGCATTTTTCCAAGCATCATTCAGGTAGTACCAGCTTTGTCCGTGGCCAATCGTAGCCATAGGGAGACTAACATTGGTGGTACACCATGGAGAATCCCAGATGGTCGGACCAGAGTAAACCACCCTCTCGCAGAATCACGGCTTCTCCTGGGAGATCCACTTTTTAACCAGCCATATGGTGGTTTCTTGAAATAGGGGACCCCTAAATCATCCACTATTAACCTTTTATAGTAAATAAACCAACCATTTTGGGGCTCCCTATTTTGAGAAACCTCCATATGATACTTGTAATTCCAGCTATTTCAGCCCAAAATGGAGTGGTTCATTGATATTGATATCGCATAAGTGGGCGATTCAGGAGCAATTATCTTTATAACTTGATGATCAATATTCCCTGTACCATGCACGAAAATGACAAGGTGTTGAATTAAACAACTGATCTAGCACCGATGGATATTCAATTTTCATATTCTTGCCAGTTGACTGCAGCAGGTGTCAAGCAAGACTCAGCAGCAATAGTATGAATGCCACATTTGCGTGGTTCGTATCCTCATGTTCTAGATGTGTGTTTAACCTGGCTTTGCATGTTTCATACATTCTGAACCTCGTGTTTCCATGGGGTACTGTCATCAATTTCTCGGTTTTCTCATTAGCAAAAGGAGCAACCCAGTAGCAGGTTAGTGGTTCACCTACAATGTGGTACCGTTGGGATTCATTTTGATAAACCTCAGCTCACCAATCATATATGGTGGAAATGATGGTGGATTATTGATATGGATCTACCATTCATGACTGATATTGCTTGGTCAATATTTCTCTCCTGGAAGCTAACAAAGATCCTACCAAAAGGGTATCCGAATTGGAAGCTTACCTTCCAATCCCGGGGAGTTTCAGTTGCAGGTAGTTTCCAGGAGTGTCGTAGATGCTTATTCCATGCTTGATTGATGGTTGGGTATACAATCATGAGTGAGAATGCTTAGCTCCCAATGGTTCTTGACAGTACAAGCTTTGGACCTCCTCGGCTCACGAGTCACTGGGCTGGTTATATGGACCTCCCAGCCTTTCTAGCCATCATTGACAGTGATAAGACTAGTTGACCATTTATTAGGCAGTATTAACCATGAGGAATCATTCTAAATCATCACTCGTCATTGTGAACCATCATTAATAGCAACCATCAATTAACCATTGTTGACCACTTACTAAGACTGAACCATCAATCTATCAGCAATCAATCATTTGTGAACCATTTCTTGAGCCCAGCATCAATTCACCATCAGTTAACCATCAAGGAGCCACTATGTACCCATCAACTGGGTTGAGTGTATCTGGTTCCCAGAATGGTGTTTCTGGTTCCCGTGGTGTTGTTTTTCCCGGAATGGTGTTTCTGGTTCCCGCCTGGGTGTGTCCATCGATGCGATCCTGTCCAAGAATCTCCCCCTATGACCGTGTCCACTAACATGCAAGTGTGCTTTTTGCAGCAAGAACTTTATTTCTTGCAATACTGGTGTTTGACAGCGTTCACAGGACCAATTGGCCTGGTGCAGCGTTGCCTTTCGTCTTTCAATCAGTTTTGGAAGCAAGTGTTCCTGCCATTCCTCGAACGCATTTTTTCCTTCACTGTCAATGCCTTTGGTCCGAAAGCTCCCGAACCCAGTTTGCAACCACTTCTCATTTCTCCGCGGCAAGAGCAGTTAGTCTTCCAGCTCGAAGAGCTCTTGAAAGTTTTCGGCTCTTCGCGCAAAGTGAATCCAGTGGCAAAGGGTGCGATGCCGAAATGCTTGTATTGGCTGGGTACGGCCATTCGGTCCAACTTCCTACTTGAGAATTGCATGGATGCATACATGAACGCTGTTGCAGGATCACCTTGCCACTAAGTGGCAGACATGAATTTCTTGACTGCGATGAACTTTGTCTCGACGCCACCTCTTTGGCATGATGGTGGTTTCAACGTCCGTTTCAGAGAGGTCGTGGTTGACCATTGCAGATGACCCAAAACATCAATTCAGCGCAACTACGGAATACATTTTGAAGGTTCTGCGGCCTTTTCCTTCTCCAATAATTACCGCCGATGATGTTTTCCAGGCATGCCTTGATTTGGCTCTGCAGAGGAACACCGCGACGCAGATGCTGTGCTGGACAAAATTCTTCAAACTTTGCAGGACGCAGAAAATGTCGTTTTGTTTGCCAGCGCTGTCTGTTTTTGATGTTCCCAGCACGCGTTGCCTTTCCATCGGTTATACCCCGCAGATGAATGTCCGCTGTGCAAGGACCGCTATGTTGGAACAGTGCAGAACCGGAATGGCGTGCGCCAGTTCGTCAAACATCCTCTCTCCGCCATACCTTCGGGCACCATTGATTGGCTCAGAGAACACCGTGTGCCCCTACTTCTTTTCAGCACTTGGGGTGAGCCACCTGTTGGGCATGCTGCATTTTCCGCAGCCGAGAAAGCGGCTAGCCAAACCGAAGTCGTTGCGCCAAAACTATGTCTGGACGCGTCTTTGGCCAATCTTTCTATGAGGTCACTTGTGTTGACAGCATTGATTGCGCAAAGAAATGGCGAGCTTTTTACATCACCGATGGCAACAATATGCACCCTCCAGGTACTTTGCTTTTGCAATCCCAAGGAGAACATTCGCATACATTAAGAGGAACAGCTAAATTGTTCACACCGCAGCAATTTTCCATAGTTGAGAAGTTTGTCTCCAGCGGTTGTCGGGATCTTCGCGGTCTTCAGCGTGCTTTTGAAGAGGCAAAGATTTCGCCATCAAGTTTGCCAACTCCTACCCAGATGTCAAATTGGCTCAAAAACAGAAGAAAGAATCTTACAGCGGCTCTGTCCAGGCACGCGGCTTTGGTTGAAGTTGGCAAGCTTGAGGTTTCTGCACTTCCCCGCCAAATGCCTGAGGATCTTGCAACCTTGTTTCTTGTAGAGGAACCAATTCTTGCGCAGGAAGAGGTGTGTATCCTCTTTTCGTGCCCTGGAACGTTGCGACACCTCGCACGCTACAAAGATGAATCCCTCTGCTGCGTCGTAGATGCCAATATGGAAGTGGCGAAACATGGGTATTGCGTGGCAACGTTTGGCATCCTGACAAAAGACACTTTGCGGAAAATAATTTTGGCGAGAGCATCTACGCAGGGCACACAGACAGCCCGCACACAAAGCTTTGCGTACACAAACGACAATGTCCCTGTTGCCCAAGGGCTGTTCCACCAAGAGACTGATTGCAGTTTTCAACGCCTTTTTCGTGCTGTTGACAAACTTTGGCAAAACAGTGTGTCACCGGCGCGAACCCCGTTGGCCGAGACTACAAGCACCAATCTCAGAACCGACCGCCTGCCAAAGCCGTGAACTGGAAACACCCTGGGAACCACAAACCCTCCCAGGAGCCAGAAACACCATTCCGAGAAAAAACAACACCACGGGAACCAGAAACACCATTCCGGGAACCAGAAACCCGGAGCCCCAGTTACCCACATCAACCTTTTATTGCCCATTTATCATTCACCATCCAACGATTACAAACCATCACTGACCATCACTAACCATTAACCGCCAAACACTGGCGGCATCAATGTTGGTGCAGATCCCACGGCATCTGAGGCGACAACACCGTCCAGACGTTGCGCATCACCGAGATTTCGGAGCCACACTGGGGACATTTCCAACCGGAAAAGCGACGGCAGTGGGTGATGCGCATCACTGTGGTTAATAGGGGTCAGTAGTGGCGATAGTGGTCAACAAGAGTTAATTCATGGTGGTTCATGCCGGCAAATGGTGGTGAATGCTGATCAACCATGACTGATGATGGTCAAAGGATGGCTCATGATGGTTATTAACCAGCAAGAATAGGGAATCTTTGGCTAATTGCCAGCACAGGGAATCTAAGGGTTAATGATGGTCTTTAAGCTGGTTAATGCTGAATAATCATGGTAGTTGATGAAGGTTTGATGATGATAGTGATGGTTGAATGATGGTTGACAATGCTAGAATGACGGTTAGAACGATGGTAGATAATAGAGGTTGATGGTGGTTAATGATGATTGGATGATGGTGAGATGATGTTTGATCCCGTTTTTCTTAGACTACTTAAAGCAGATTCATTAGGGTAGAAAGTGGTTGATGACTGTCAGTGATGGTTGATGATAGCTAATAGTTACTAGTAGTAGTGAATGACCATTATGATTGGAGATGATGTGGGGGTATTACCATTTACAAAAATACAAGTCTTCCTAGAATGTTCATGTAACCTCACTTAACGGTATGATCAAGCAGTATCAGCCATTTCGTAGTAGCCTCCGGCCATCCTGCCAACCTGTACATGAACAGACAACACAGTGATCATTACTCTGTCGTTGAAACGTTCTGAAACAATGTTGTTGTGTCAGCGCACGTTGTGCAAACATATGTCCACAAATGCTATAAACTCAAGTCACTGGCAGTTCCTCAATTGCTTAAGGAATACTGTGGCCATGCACCAATCCATATATTGGTTGCTTAAGGGGTATCACTGTGGCTGACAAACCCATCTGTCAGCGAGTGAAGTTCAAGAAGCCTTTGCCCTCCAGGAGCGTGCCCCCCTGAAGAGAAGCATTGGCATGGTGCCTTGAGCTGCAGTGCTGCCAGGTGATGAACGGGCTGTTGGTTGCGAGTGATGAGCGGCGAAGGTGAGGGGTATCCATGGATGCCTGCAAAAAGGGAAAGCGATTTGTAGCTACCCAGGAGTGCCCGTTCACCACTTGGTAGTTAACCATGATACGGACCACTGTTACAAGAACTGCTGATGATTGCTAGTTTCACAGGATGGCAAACAATAATGCTACGGATGTGTGATACGTTGGTGAGCCGTGGCTAGCCGATGAGCATTTTTGAGTGGGCCCCAAGATACAATGATACTTACGAGGGAGCAACCAACCATTGGGTGTCGTTGATGGGCTGATGCGAAAACTCATTGCGAGGCAAATGTTGGGAAGGCCAACCCTAGACCGAATAATTATGGAACATGTGGCATTGGTTGGCTTGGCTTGGCTTGGTTGGTTGGCTTGGCTGGTTGGGTGGTCGGTTGGTTTCCACCGTGCTGTGTCCTTCGCCGAGGAGATGGTGGCCTCGGACCCCCCGGTGGGCTACAGCGCGCGGACGGACTTGATCACCCTGAGCGCTATCACCCACTCGGAGCGGCCGTGCGTCTTCGTGGAGCTGCGTGGTGAAACGTGGGGCTTGTGCTGTCACGGGTTCGGTGCACACCTGGGTGGGTGGGAGTTGTAGGTGGTTGGGGGTTGGGTTGGGTTGGGTCAGGTTTTAGTGGGTTTGGGGTGGGCTTGGGTCCGTTTGGCAAACGGTTGGTTTGCAGTGAACGGTTGTGTAAGCAGTCAATCACTTTGGGCTGGACAGGACTAACCGTCATACAGTCTCATGTCCATATACTTAACAATGTTGAACTTCATGGGACAGATCAACCATCCTGTTCCACCAAGTATCGGCCGTTCTCGACCACTATGAATCGTTTTTAATCTTGTGAGCCATCATCAACCAACAGTAGCCACCATAAACGTAGGTTGCACACAATTTCTACAAGACTTGAGCCACGAAAAACACCTCCACGATCTTTTCACAGCTCACTTGTGGCCCCGAATGCAGTGTTGCAAGCAACTGAGCCTTGCTGAGGTTCAGTTCGGACTTCTCCTCGGATGCCACCACTGCGGTTTTGGAAGATTCCAAATTCAAGAAGCGCGAGTTCTTCAACGATCTTTGCTCCTTCCCTTAGGCTGGTGGGCAGCCAGCAGTCGGAGGATTTTTCGAGATGGCTAGCAATGGGCTGTCACCAATCGTGGTCAACCGTTACTTCTGGGCATTCCCTTTGCTGGCCGGCTGCTTCGCAACGTTACGTACCCTTTAAAGGGTCAGCGATTTGGAGCTACAGGAGTGGCCGTTGCTCCAAATGGTAGTAACGATAGTTCAGATTTCAGGGTGAATGATGGGGTAGTGTCAAGGCTTGTTAATTAGCTAGTTGATTTGACTCTCCAGTTCCAAGTTCCGTTGGGTCCACCATGTCATTCAGTATGCAGCTAGCTATGTATGTCTACCACGCTGGTGATGGGTTTAGGTCAAAATTGTGGAGGAAGAGTTTGGAGCCAGTTGAAACACCAAGAACAGAAGTACAGAGGATATGCGGATTTGCTTTTTGGTCATCAACCCGGAGCCTATCAGAACCATCGTGATCTTGAATGGTGGTTTCTCAAGCCATAGGGAGCCTCCCAAAACGGTTGGTTTATTACTATAGATGGTTACTAGTGGATGATGTGGGGGTACCCCTATTCTAAGAAGCTCCCAAATGGTAAGACCCCGAAACCTCGGCAGGCAATCAATGGGTCCTTAGGTTTCCAGCCTCCATCTACTGGGGTGCGGCACCGGAGTGCTGAAGCTTGATCAACCAACCAATGGTTAAGTTATGTTTGATGGGTGTCAATTAGTGGTTGATAAATGCTCAATCAATGGTTCATCGCTAATATCCAATAATTGTACTGAGCTGTTTGTTTTTGTTGACCTGGATAAGGGGTTAAACCATGATTGTTTTAGGACATCAACAAATTAGCAAGGCATGCTCGCCGATGGTCGAGAGCATATGACCATCACTGATCCAATGCTGGATACTAATAACCTGACTAAGAATCCAGGTGAATAACGGGTGGTTATTTGTCAGTAATTGTACATCATGTAAGAGGCATCAACCGCTATTCTACTATTCCTAACCACTATAAATCGTTTATTAATCATCGATTAATATCAATCAACATCAATTAAATCAAGTAGCATCGATCAACATCGATTAACGGTTAATTACGTATCCCTTGGTTCCTCGTTTGTTATCGCTCATTCACAACTCACTGGGACAGGCCATTGTCGGGCCTTTATGTCCTGGTCTCCGTTGCGTGACGGAAGGATTTGCAGAGCAGGGTTGGGCCGAAGATATTCCGAACTGTTGGACGATGAAATTTCGACAAACACCAGTGGCTGGATGATGAATCAACATGTGGGCGTAATGATTGTTTCACTCATCATGGTTGTCTGTAAACCACCCATTGGCCAACTGACATTTAAAAGTATCCAATGTGTTCAATGCTGGCAATACGGCAATACCAATTATTGAAACAATCATCCAACTGTTGAAACATCATATTCCTGGTTAGATCACGCGCTTATCCTAAAGACTACCCATATAGAACCAACGGTTGAAACATCGTTTGGCCCAAACCTGATCTACGGATCACTTTGTACATGATTCGAGAGACCTGCACAGCGACAAAGCCGGCCCACATCGAGTGGTATCTGCAGGATGTGTCATCCTGTTCATTGTTGTTGGCTCCAAATTGATCGGAATGTGCTGCAATACCCGAATGATCTTGGGGTAGTCATGACATTATACCATCAGACAGTTGTTTAGAGTATACTCGGCTTTCGGTGCTGCACTCTTTGGTGTACCAAAGTTTACGTGATATCCCTGCTTTGTTAAACGATTCAGGCCCTTCCAAACGGGCTCTGGAGAGTGTTTGAAAATGGCCCAGTGATACCCAGTGAGACTGTTCCACGATGTTGGGGAATTCTCTGAACTCTAGGTATAGCTGACTTGTTTGGGAGCCATGTGGGTGGTCAAAATGGTAGTTGATACAGGTTTCCACGGATTCTTCCAAATTGATTATATTTCATAAAGATCCATCCACACTAACTCCAGTATTGGTTCGGATCCCCAGAAATCCCACTGAAGAATGCCGAACATCAACAGTAGAACCCATCACGGCTCGTACAGATCTCTGGAAAAGGTGCTGATTTCAACCTCCTCATTGTTATGCCAGGTCTTTGCTCGTTACAGGTTCTATATGCATCATGAATCATCATGGTGCCATGCAGTTTATTATAGCTGGTTGTAGCCAGTGTGCTTCGCTAGTTAAACAATCCTGTTGTGGTTGATGACCTCCATATTGTGATGTTTGTCATTTGTAGCTGGTTATGACAATGGGAATCATTGCATTCTATATGTATCCTGATTGTGTGCTGCTTCTTTATGCGCATGCGCATATATACACATAACTGTTCTATAGCATTATGCTCAACGACCATCGAACGGCTTGATCATCATGATTCTCGTCGACCATGCCTTGGGTTCCGGACAGGAGTTGATAGGAATTTGCCAGGGGCCGGTTAAGTGATGGTTAATGATAGAGGATCATACTTGGTGATGAGTCAGAAAGATGATTGAACTATTAGCAATGCTAGATTCCTGATGTGGACATACTGTTGCCCTTCATGGTTGACGAACTGTCAGCTCATGGTAACGGGGAAGAAGGCTGTTATTGCCGCTTACTACGTTGTTGAGGACACACCAAGCATGATAGTGATGGCTTGTACTGGTGTTTGACGGCAACACAAAAACGGTTCATGGCAAACGATTGTTCGCAACGGTCATGGCACATTTTAGCATGCTTCTTCCAAAAGCACAATGTAGATTGGTCGCCCTTCTTACAGGGATTGCTGCACTGTTGGAAAAATCCCGCTGTTGACCGAACTGCAAAGACCACTCGGTGGCGTTTCAACAGATAAGAGTTTGATTTTGTGTAACCTTCATTTCCACGCTGGACGCCACAGGAATGGTAGAATGCGCTTTGAACTTTTCTGGCGTGTGGATGAGGGTCCCCAAATAGGTTTACGTATGTCATCACAAGCACACAGTTCACAGCCTGGCGTTGAGAGAGAAAAATCATCTCTGAAACAGCGGCAGTGGAAACTGTACGAGTTGGAGTGGGGTTGACACACCTGGCACCTACAACCGATGGATGTATCAATGACGGTGATTAGTAGGTCAGCTGCCTATGTGAAGTCGGTGCATAGCATGGCTTCACCACTTGTGGTTGTCACGTCACAACTGAGGGAGTTGATGCCAGTTGGTGCAGTCATTGTGTTGATGTGGTTGTTGTTTTTTGTGATTGTCGTTGTTGTCGATGTCGATGTGGATGTTTGTGTCGATGACGATGACGATGACGATGACGATGACAATGACGATGTTGTTGTTGTTGTTGTTGTTGTTGTTGTTGTTGTTGTTGTTGTTGTTGTTGTTGTTTTTCTACTGCTGTCGTCTCTTTACATCAAGGTTTCCAGATTCGAGTTCACCGCAGTTTGCGACTGGTGGGTTGTAGATTCACAATGGCCAATCATGGTGAGTAGATGTTACTAGTAGCTTGCAATGGTTGATGACTGTCATAATGGTGGTTGTTATTTAGTCGTTGAGAATTCTTGAGAATGGCAAAGAATCATTAACATTCGTTGATAATGGTTGACAATCGTTGACAGCGGTCGATATGGATTGAACATGGTCAGAAACAGCCTACGGTGCTTTGAAGTAAGTGGGCGAATCGTTGTAGAAAGCTGGTGCAGCCAAGTGTGATGCAAAACGATGGCTTCCTACCAGTAACAAGTAGTGATTGACAATGGTCAAAAGCAGGGAGTGATGGGCAACATTCCTGGATAAGTTGGTGAACAAAAGTAGGTTGATAATCGCAGTGTCCTGATAAAAGGATGGCTTGTTAGGCTCCCCAAGCCAATAAGCCACCGGGGTCCCGGGCGCACCTAGGAATGTCTCAACGGTTGCCGATTCGTGGATCGGGTTCAGCCACTGCTGAGGAAGTGATCAGCATAGGAACCAACCCAACTCGTGGGCTGGTGCTCCAGCGCTGCATATGCGAACGGTTCAGACGATTATCAATGTAGTAGCCAAACAATGTAAGCAGTTACCCGGTTGCAAGTAGTTTGATAAACTAGTTGGCCATTTGTATCAACCAGTTCAACTATTTACCCACATTTTTGTTACACTGGTTATAGTCTTTTTGACTATTTATAATGGTTACTGGCTTGCCATTTAATCGCTCTCAATAACCATTGTAAACTAGTATTAGCCATTGTCAACCAATGTCAACGCTCATTCCGTTTCAGCACGGTTTGAATGGGTTTGAATGTAAGCCCAGGATTACCTACACAGATAGGATTTTGGTGGTAGTGATCCTGGTCCCTAGCCCTGGCATGCCGTAAGCTTTGTGGCAAGACCACGTTGTAGCATTCATCACTCACAGTGTTCGCAACTCGCGAAACCGCCACGGAACCTCCCCACCATCTCAACTGACTTAGTTGAAGATAAACAACTAGCTGCTGAATCTCAGGGAGCTAAGGAACCAGGGGTATCCCCAAATCCCTTTAAAGGGGGAGCTAAAGAGCTACAGGGAGTGGTGAAACCAGATGGTAATTAGACAACTTCAACAACTCAAAAAGTAACAAATTTAAAAGAAAAAAAAGATTTCGCTTCAAAGCTGCCCAGCTCGGCCATGGCTGCCCTGGCCAGCACACCATCCAGCTGGGCGCCCGTAGCGCCGCAGAAGCCGCGGGGTTTGTGGCCCCCGTTGCGACGAGGAGTGCCACAACCACTGGCCATGCCTGGCCAGTTGAAAATGGGCAAAGATGGTGAGTTAGCGGTGGATAGCGGTTAAAACCATGGATGATACTGGTTAATACCATGGTTAATAGCTACTATAGTCCCTCTTAATAGCAGTTAATAGTTATAGTGATACTAGAACCTATAGTGACTAATATAGCGACTAAGAATAGTTATAGCGGTCAATAGCTACTATATCAGTCATGCTAACCACAAACAACTGATTATAGTGGTTGGAACCATGGCAACTATGTTCAATAGCTAAGTAACCACGGTAAATGTCAACCACTAGAAACTATGATAGATTCTGAGAAACCACTATAACCATTTACCATAGTGGGTGGTGAAGTATCAATTATTATCTATCAGCTGAGAAGCAATCACGCCAAACATCAACGGTTTGGGATTGTACATCATGGTACTCCGAATTCGGCCGATGTCGCTACCAAATACTCCTCTTTTTGTATAATGCAATGGGGCACCAGCATGTAGTGATATACTGAAAACCTGTGAATTGTTGAGGATTATTTTCGCTTCTCTACAATGATTAGCATGCATGATCAACAATTATCATGGTCCATGATCATCATTGGGTCGCAATTGTTTTTTGTTCAATGATCTATTGCGTGTGATGGTTAAGCACGATTCATCATGGCTATCAACCATCGTCAGCCAGAGCTGACCACAATTTTCACCATTTTGTTTTGACTGGTTGTTGGTGATCTACCATTACTTAGAGTTATGATGAACGATGGTCATTGGTTATTGCTGATTGTCATAATTAACGTTGAATATCCTTGTGTATGCTTATAAATCACACAATTCATGATGGTTCAGGATTAAAAAATGAACATAGCTAAAAGTGATGGCTAAAAGTGATGGTTGATTGATGATTCACAGTGCACATGTAATGTTGGTTGCCTAATCATCATCAGTAATACTTTGCACCTACGATGAATTCACGGCCACTGACGAGCAATGATGGTTGATAGAATGATTAACGCGCCAGTATCATTCTTAGCCATCTATCCATCATCCATCCATCAATCATTGCTGGTTGGTGCCTTTAAGCATTTGTTCATTTTCCCAAATGTAATTATTAACAAATGGTTGGTTCACGGGATGGTTCACCAACAATTGATTGCTGTTATGATTAATTCCCACCTTCAACCCTATGATTTACTATCATCATCATCATCATCATCATCATCATCATCATCACCGCCATGACCGCCATCACCGTCATCACCATCACCATCACCATCACCATCACCATCATCATCATCATCATCATCATCATCATCATCATCATCATCATCATCATCATCATCATCATCATCATCATCATCATCATCATCATCATCATCATCATCATCATCATCATCATCATCATCATCATCATCATCATCATCATCATCATCATCATCATCATCATCATCATCATCATCACCATCATCATCATCCCCATCATCATCATCATCATCATCATCAACCACCAACCATCAATCAACAATCCTCAACAATCCTCAGCAATCGATGTTAGGTTGTTAAAGCCATTCACCAGCTGTTTTTCAGATCCCATATCAGTTAACCATTGTTGATATGGTTCATTCCAGTGATTAACCATTATCATCCAGTTTATTAGCCATTCATAAGAATCAACCAACCTTAGCATGTTAATCACCCACTGTCACCAACCATTGGTTATTTTCAGTGAATTAGCCATTGTTAACAACCATTGAAAACCATTATCATCCACTAAGAACACAATTCCTCGTGGTTTTCACGACACGGCGGCGCCGTGGCAGCCGGGCCCGGGCCCCCGGGGGCAGCCTCCGCGGCGCCCTTCACGGCCGCAGCCGTGGCGGCGCTGAAGCGCCGGGGAAGCAAAGCGGCGCCCAGAACGGAGGAGCTGCGCCTCCCCGGGGGGACCCAGGTGGGACGCCGGTGGGGGTGGTTGGTTAGGAGCTGTGGTTCAGAATGATGGTGAGTCATGATTTTTGAATCATGATGGTTGGTGGTTTGATTCATACTTTTTATTTTTCCTAGTAGTAATAAGCTTTTCCTCATTTTTGCTAGTATTAACGAGCTGTTATGGTTCATCATCATGGTTAGTAGGCAGTTTTGATTGATAATGATGGTTGATAATGATGGTTGATAATGATGGTTAGTGAGCAGGAATCATGGTCACTGTGAATAAGTTTGATGGTGGTAGCAGTAGCAGAAGCAGTAGTAGCCCCAGTGGTCCTGCTACTACGACTATGCTACCCCTGACCCTGTGAGATCCGCAATAGTAGAGTCATGTTCACAGGGGAAACTCCAGTGGTTAGCCTAGCCCATCTTTACGCCACCTGATTAATTCGATCACCCAAGTCACAAACTCCTGAAGCACTGCAAGCGTTGGTTGAAACCATCAACAACTTGACTGCATTTGGTCCAACAAGAACCCTTCAATCAGTTTTCTGCTTCATGGCCTACTTGAGATCCAATGGAGCAGCATCAAGAAACTGCTAAAACATGGACAGAGGCACCATGCCTGGCTTATACTTCGGTTGGTTCAAGCCTGCTGGGAATCCCACTCCTCAATAAACGATTACGCCGAAAGAAGTATTGGTAAAGACGGAAAACCCTTGCAGTTTTACACGGAAATCGAAGTCTTGAAGGTATTCAATTCTCCGTACGAAGGGATGCAAAGGGCACTTCATCGGTTACCCTGAGCGTGCAACCATGTATCATAGCTGGCTGGTGGTTTGAATTTGTCGTTTTCAATCAGACTCTTGAGATGGAGATGGAACAACTGAGGATCCTCGAAACCTTTTCTTTGAAGAAGGACATTCGAGAGGAGGTGATCAAATGCTGGACCGGCAGGCAACTCCGGGCTTTGTTCGCTGGCAAACCATCGCTATCAACCGCTGCACAAAGAAACTTCAGAGGAAGTGGAGAGTGCTTGTTGTGCAACGACGCAGGTTGCGCTCAAAGGCGTGTTCTTTGAGCCTTTGATGGAGTAGAATAGATTTCAGCCCTGGCAATCTCTGGATGTCAACTTGCACCAAGGGCAGAGGGGGAGCTGCTTCAACCCGCAATGCCGTGGGCCAGAAAATGACTCCTGGATGAAGTTACATCTGGATGATGGACAAACCCAGCCTGCTGGGACCAGCAGCGGTCAGTTCTGCGGACTGTTTCCACATTGCTGGGCTTGATCCTTTCTCGGATACCTCTGTAGCTATGATTCCCAACCATCATTCAGCATCAACCTTCGTCAAACCATTGTTAATCATCATGAACCATTACGGGTGTTTCTCCAAATAGGGATACCCCAAATCATCCTTCAACCATTTATAGCAAGCAAATAGCCATCTTTGGGATTCCCTGATTTTGAGAAGCTATCTTGTGGTCAACAGAACTACCATCATGAACCACAATCAAGCACCATTAACCACCACCAACCACCCAGTGGTCATCATGAACCCAGGATGGTGACCCACAAGGCTCCCTACAGCTCGCCCCAGGGGCGAGCCGTGCAGCGCTGCGCAGGATCCCGTCTTTCGATGGCTCAGCAAAGTTCTGCCCCGTGGAGACCTGGGACAGGTGGGGCCCCCTGCGGCGCACTGGGAGGCCTGGAATTTTTGTACATGGATGGTGAATGAATGGTTAGTGAACAACAAGAATGGTTGCTTATGAATATAAATAGGTCCGCGTGCGTGGTTGATAGATTCTTAGAAATGGTTAAGATATGGTTAATAGATGGTTTGTACATGGTGAATAGATGGTTGATAGATGGTAAAGAGATGGCTGGGAATGGTTGATCACAAGCCTGTTCTGATCGTTTTGAACTAACATTCTGGCTGTTGGTTTGGAGGGCGCTGCTTGGAGGCAGGGGTATCAGCCCTCAAAAGGGGGGAGGCTAAGGAGCCATCAGGAGTGCTCTAATCAGATCCTAGTTGATGATGATTAGAAATGGCTGATGATGTTAAGCAATGGGAACCCAAAGTTATGGTTGGTTTATTACTGGAAATGGTTGATCAACTGGATGCTTTTGGGTGTCCCGTATGACTTGAGCAATGACCAAACATGGTAGTTTCTCAAGTCAGGCACCCAAAGCTATGGATGGTTTATTAGCGATGAATGATTGGAAAAGGATTGATGTGGGTGTTTCTGAAAATAGGGGTACCCCCAAGTCATTCAATACAAAAAATATATATATATATATTGTATGTATATTAAAAAACCAGCCTTTTTGGGGGTTCCCCATTTTGAGAAACCTCCATGTGGGTCCTTGCCAGCTACTTGACATACGTGCTTCTGGCATGCAGAAGTTGGCCTTTTTTGCTAGACCTATAGCTATATTTTCATCCTTGATGACTGGATGTCCATTTTGCAAACCCATTCTTGTTTTTCATTGTTTGCTTGTTGCTTGCATTTGCACTGTCTCTTGCTTGGTTTCCTTCTAAAGATGATCACTTATAGACATGGCCAATAATGATCATCATAGTTAGAAGGACTCTGATGGTTACACTACCGCAAACGAACCCGGAAGCTAAAATCATACTTGTGGGCAAAACCATTATAAATAGTTGATTATCCACGCAACCAGGTTAGTTTGCCAGAGTGCAAACGATCATAAATCATCGTCAAAAACGGTATAGTGAATGGCCATTATCAAGCACTTAATAGCCACTTAAAGGGATGGTTAGTCGTGGTTAATAGCCATTATCAAGCACTTACTAGCCATCCCTTTGGTCAGTAATGATCATCGCTTGGTCAAGCGATCACCCTGCTGCACTCCAGGTGTTGGATGCTGGCACAGGTGGGTTTGCCAAGGGCCGTAGGGGAGCGATGGTTATAAGACATGGCTTTCCTTGACACTGAAACGAAACCAGTGAGTCATGAATGGTTGATGATGCTAAGTTTTTTTAAATGATGGTTTAATGATGATGATGAGGATGAGGATGAGGATGAGGATGATGATGATGATGATGATGATGATGATGATGATGATGATGATGATGATCTAAATGGTGATGATGATCTAAATGGTGATGATGCTGGTAAATGGTGATGGTGATGCTAAATGTTTTGAAATGATGGTTTATCAATGGTTTAATGATGGTGAGAGATGGACTATGATGGTTGACGATGGTCACTTATGCTTCCAATGATGGGGTAATCATGGCTACAATGATGACTTATGCTTTTGGTTCATGATGTTGAATGCTGGTCAATTGATTCCTGATTGATGGATTGATGGTCAGTTCTAATTATTGATGGCTACTGATGGTCAATGATGCTGAACGATGACTATTGACGGTTATGATGGCTAATGATGATTAGCAACGACTACTGGCCGTTATGAGCGACTGTCTATGTATATCTTCAGGTGTAGCTGGGATTTCTGGAATGGACACCTTGCACACGTCGATGCCTGATCACACAGCTCGTGCTACCTGTCAAAGGTCAAGCCCCAGCTGCCTTGGCTGACTTTTATCGGGGTGAAGCTATCAGTAGACGGTTCATGACAATGATGCAAATCTTCAAAAGGACCAGCTATCATGGAAAGATGACACAAGAGCTTTCGCTCAGCTGTTGTCCAAAGCGAAAACTAGATCAATGAGCATATTTTGTACACCATATATTTGCATATTGACCAGATCAGCTGCCTAAATCAAAAGGGTAAATATTTGGCAAACTGTTACCCTCCAGTGTCGCAATATGGGCTCATTGAAATGATTTCTGATCTTGATCAAGCCTTAGCTGTGGTGAAAAGCAAATTAACACAGGCTAAGCATTGATATTTCACCACTATTGCAAGGGGTATAGCCACCAATAATGGTAAGTCATAGTAGGTACTAAGCAACAATAGGGGTTTGACAATTGCTATTTGGCTGCTTCTCAAGCCATAAAGAACCCCCAAGTTATGGATGGTTTAAGACTATAGGTTAAAAAAGCCATAAAGAACCCCCAAGTTATGGATGGTTTAAGACTATAGACGATTGATATTAGATGATAAGTGAGAGTTCCCCTATGGCTTGAGAAACCACCATATTTCACCATCAACCACTTCACAATTCTTAAGCATTGCTCTTAGTCATTATTCCACATAATTCTCGACTATCAACCATCATTTTGCACTGCCAACTCCTAGCTAGTACGAACCATTCTTTGAACAATTTGTTTCATCTATCAAGTCTATCAACCATCAACGTAAAGCATCGATATTTTCCAGTACGATGGGCTGTGAACCACCGGTCCTGTCGATATAACAAAACAGGACCCCGGGGAATGTCCCAGCTGCTTAGGCCCAGACTCCTTGATGTGGC
>VSDK01005188.1:0-23428 GCA_009767595.1 Symbiodinium kawagutii | reverse complement strand
TGGGATCGGTGGACTTCTTCGCTCCATACTTCCAGGTGCCCCCCGGATGATTCGGCGAAGTGCCTGGTAGCCACGGTTGGCGGTTGGCATATTTTTAAGGGGAAAGATCTTGCTTAGTAGCGGTAAATGATGCCTAGTGATGATTAATCATGCTCACGATGATGGTTAATCATGGCAACTAGTGGTAAATACAGATGAATCATGATCAATGTTGGTTGATATTGGTAGTTTTGATTTTCCCGAAGAGTGGTTTCTTGGCACGATTCACCGATTGATGTGCTGGTGATCCTCCATAGAGCCAGGTGTTCATCTACCAGAAGCATCATTTAAGCAGGCATTACCAACCATCAACCACTCACCCATCATCATAAACCACTACTAAGACAGCCATAAACGACTAAGTAACCACCATCAATCAGTTCTAATGTGTTTCATGGTGCTTCGTTACTGTCAACGATGGTTAATCATGGTCGAGAACAGTTTTAAAGACTGGCAACAACTTCGACGAAAGGTGAACAGAGTAGCATCACGGACCATACGAACACATCGAAATGCCATGATCCAATGTGAAACCTCTTAATTCTTAGATCTCAACATGGGGGTTTCTCAAAATAGGGGTACCCCCAAATCATCCAGTTTATCAACTAATTATAGTGACCAACCAGCCATTTCGGGGGGGGTCCACCATTTTGAGAAACCCCACATGAGCATTTTGGTGGATCATTGTCAAGGCCAGTGGCTTCATAGCAGTTGACCGGCATGGCAAGCCCGACAGCACTTCAGGTGGGGCTGCTGCAACGTTTGACCAACTTGACCAAGCTGGGCGGCTTGTTGATCTTGGTGGGCAAAGAACCACATGAGGAGCACAGATGATGTGGGCAGATGTTCAGTCGTCTAGGTTCTCTGGCAGTGTTACTGGTGCAGATGTTCGTTTCAGTGGCGAAGTGCTGTGATGAGTTTGAGAAATCACAGTGTTTTTGTGGGGATGGTGACTAGGGTTCTTGTTGGGATGATGACTATGTTGGGGAGTGGATGGTAATGGTCTGAAGTTGCGGATGACTATGTTGGGGAGTGGTCTGAACATATCTGAACTACCTGGTTTTGAGGCTACCATGATCCAGCATGGAAATCCACTTAAATTGCTATGCCTTTGCTTAGATCGTTGTGCTGGTCCCATGTTGGACCATTGCTTTGGATAGGCTTCGGTACGCGTAAATTGCTGTGCCTAGATTGTTGTGTTTGGCCCATGTTGGCTCATTCCTTGGACAAGTGTGGGTGCTTGCCTTCAGATGCACAAACTCCAAATTGACAGGTCCTGACCCTATTTCACATTGGTGGTTTGATGGGTTTTCAATCCTCAGTGGCTGAAATTCCGAAGTCATTCTATACCAAGGGAGGCTATCTCGGTTTCGACATTGCATCACGTTTTTCCAAAATCATTTTCAGGCAAAATGTGCCGTGCCTCCCCCTCACTTTGGACTTAAAACAAGCGCTCTATAGCACACACGGTTGCAAATTCTTTAGCCTACGACCTGTGAACATTTTTTTAAATACTCCGCCGCCTAAAAGGTAACGGGGATCCATGGATGACAAGGTGCAAGGGGTTACAAGGTTGCCTCCTTTGCGCGTACTCAGAAGGACTCAGCAAATGTCAGTTGAGTTGAAGATGATCGTTGACGTTGAGGTATTGCAGTTGGGTCCTTCAGCTTGGCATGTTCTTTTCGACAGGCAGGACTAAGACATAATCAGCTTGACGCTTCAACTGAATTGATCCATGATGCATGTCCACCCGCAGCAAGCTTTCTTGCGTTTCCAAAACTTGACTCTGTGAGCTGCAAGGCGAGTTACAGTGACATATTCCTAGAATCACAATGCCCTCAAACAATTTTGAAGGAGTCACCGGGCAACGATGCGAACATATCATGTGAAATGATCAAGACAGCAAATTACGAGAATCCAAAAAAGATTCTTGAATGGCCTGCCTGCGCCGGGAATGAATTTCATGGCCGCTTCGGAGGATTGAACCACTTGGATACAAAGGCAATGGTTCCAGGGTCAAAAGCCCAACGCCCTACAGCGCCTTTCCCCATGCAAGCTGCGCCGCATCTGCGGAACGGTGGCTGGCTTGTATGTGACAGAGGATTCCAAGAGGGTCAAGATCCCTTTCGAATCGCACGAAGCGGCCGCTTCTTGGTCAGCGTGTGACTATGATGACTAAGAATAGCGCCTCATCTTCAGAATCAGAATCGGGTCGGAGCTGTGGTGGGAATGAATACAATCAATACAATCACAAAAAGTTTCTGCGCGTCCAGGGTCGCCCTCACATACGCGGCTATTGCGCTCTGGATTGCTATGTTAAAATATCGAGCAAACAAACTTCAGAGGGTGCGGACGCAGGGTTTCAAACACTTTCCTAGGTGCAGCCTCAAACAGGGTAGCGTCCTCTGCGTGGAGGACCGCCCGCGGCTCGCTGCAGCGTGCGAGAAGAGCATGCTGCTCTGCTTTGGCCCGAACACGGGCCGAGCGGAAGGCCGATGACGGCGCAGATGATGATGATGATGTCGAGGATGATTCAGCCCTCGGATTCTCAAGGATGTTCAGTTCAAGGTGAAGTTTTCGAATCATATTTTACGCATTCGACGTTTTATGCCAGAAAGCCGTTGGTGCAATATGTGTGGCTCCTTTGCCAATTTGTTTTTTAGCCTGGGCCTGCCAAGCACATGCTTCGTGGGTGCTGTCATGGCCACGGGGTGCGTCCTACGCTTTCCGGCAAACGGCGGCCGCCTTGGCACCTTTTCGGCGACCCAAAGAGATCAATTGTGTCAGGGGAGTTCCTTTGATCGATCTTTGATACATAACACCATTGATGACCACAATGAACATAATCAATAATTAATATATGCTGATGACATTGAGGACTATAATCATGCATTTTTAATGTTCATTGAGCTCGTTGGGGGCTTCACTGCTAGGACAAGCCTTGCTTCCACGACCAACGTGTCCCTGCGCACGCCGTCCACCTCGAGTTCCAGGAGGCAATCCCAGACCCAACCCCCGTGGACGAGCTGGACCTGGAATCGGCGCCCGAAGCAACCCCCCATTGCTTGCGATGGGGAACGCGGGATGCAGTCCTGCAAGGCGGCCAGTGCCTGGCCAGCGAGAACAAGGAGGTTGATGAGGTGCTGCAAACGGTGCAGGCGAGCGTCAGGTGGCCTGACTGCAGAAAATGTTTCAAACTGAGCGAGCGAGATTTCATGGTTCCGAAAATTTTTTGTTTTGCTCAGGTATGCGAAAAACCGTGCCATTTGCTCCGCAACAGTTGCAATCGCTTTTTTCCCATCACTTCAGCGCACGTTTTGGCGTGACAATGCCAGGTTGGATTATGGTGGGCAATATTGGCGCAAATTGCATTGGTCCCCATGCTTGTTGCGTTGAACGCGCCTCTGTCCAAGACATTCTTATCCAGGCCCTTGTAAATCAATGGCGCTTGTCACTTGTGAAGCACGTTTGGGAAACCCTCACAGGAATGAGGATTTTGCCCGTGAGATTCTAGCCTGCATTTTGCTCTCATATTGCTAGCTTCCTCCAAAATCATCCCGGCGGGTGGGAAACCGCGCCCACGAAACGCATGTTCGTGATGTTTCAACATATGTCAACGCGTGTTTTCCTATGGGTTTTGCCATCCGTCTTCATGTGACGTCGGGCTTTTTGTGTCGCAAGTCCACTGTGTTTCAAGCAAACTGTTGTTTTTTGCAAACAATTCAGCTTATCTTTGTGTTTGGACATGTATTCTACGGGGTTCATTTTTGGTGCGAACATGTGTTTCACTGTGTGTTTGTGCACACCAAGCGCGCTTTGTTTCTTCACCCCATTTGGTTCAAAGCGTGCCACCGAACGGTAACATGCCCCACCCCACCCCAACCCAGACGCATGCATGACGTAGCATCGACTTCATGAAGCAAGTGCCACCGAACATTAACATGCCTGCGCCCCACCCCAACCCAGACGCATGCATGACGTAGCATCGACTTCATGAAGCAAGTGCCACCGAACGTTAACATGCCCAACCCCGCCCCAACCCAAACACATGCATGACGTAGCATCCACTTCATGAAGCAAGTGCCACCGAACGTTTAACATGCCCCACCCCACCCCAACCCAGACACATGCATGATGTAGCATCGACTTCATGAAGCAAGTGCCACCGAATGTTAACATGCCCCACCCCACCCCAACCCAGACGCATGCATGACGTAGCATCAACTTCATGAAGCAAGTGCCACCAAACGTTAACATGCCCAACCCCGCCCCAACCCAAACACATGCATGACGTAGCATCCACTTCATGAAGCAAGTGCCACCGAACGTTTAACATGCCCCACCCCACCCCAACCCAGACACATGCATGACGTAGCATCGACTTCATGAAGCAAGTGCCACCGAATGTTAACATGCCCCACCCCACCCCAACCCAGACACATGCATGACGTAGCATCAACTTCATGAAGCAAGTGCCACCAAACGTTAACATGCCCAACCCCGCCCCAACCCAAACACATGCATGACGTAGCATCAACTTCATGAAGCAAGTGCCACCGAAGGTTAGCATGCCCCACCCCACCCCAACCCAGACACATGCATGACGTAGCATCAACTTCATGAAGCAAGTGCCACCGAACGTTAACATTCCCCACCCCACCCCAACCCAGACACATGCATGACGTAGCATCAACTTGATCCCGCGCCCAAAACAACCCCAAAACGCTGGCTCGGTTATCCACCCGTTGGCAAAATCATGGTCAAGCTACATCAACCGGTTCGGTGAGATTCTCGGATACAGCAGCGTACCTAGGTCGCAGAGGGCACCGGCTGTTTCCAAAAACGAAAGGATTGAAACATGATTTTTTATGAATTTAGAAAAATATGAAACATTCTTACAGTCATGCCACCAACAAAGGAAGTTTAGGTACGAAGTGGCGAGGCTTCCCTGTTACGGAAATTTAAAACATAACATCACATTCAATTCCATTCGCAATCAATGGGCGCATCACATCTCATCCATCACACGCCAAATCAAGACGAAACACCACAAAATCACACATCCAATCTACAACATCACACATTGGTTGCGAAGTGTATTTGGTGTGACAAGTGTGGTATTCGGTGCTTCAGCATGTTGTTGTCCAAATGCTGGATCATCATTTTGTTGGACAAGCGTGCTGCTTTGGGCATGTCGATGTTTTTCCAAGTTCCAAAAGTGAAGGAAGTCTCGCAGAAAATGCGTATTTCGTGTCTGGATTGGACACGAAAGCTGTGTTTTCCCATGGACGGGGGTTGCGCTTCATTGATCGACCATGTCAGCAGATTTTCTAAATCTTCAACTGCAAGGGATGGTCGTCCCAACCAAGGCGCAGGCAAATCAATTATTTTTCGACCCTAATAGATGGCCTCCCCGCGTCTCGATATAATCACCACGTTGTGAAGCAAAAAAACTACCCAAACAGCACAACACAAGCCTATGAGGCAAGCGCTTGATATCGATTCTATATCACCCCGAAACTATACATATACACATGGTTCAACGATGCTCAGCGCAATATATAACAATAACTGCATCATGATCATCCTAATGGGCTCTGTAATCAATTTAACTTTATAGGTACATGCTATTGATAACGCGCTGTACTGTAATTATGACCTTGTAAAAATATAACTGCTGGTAAAACCCAGGTATAGCTATAACATCAACAATGGCCCTGTATGAAGACAAAGGAGGATGAACTTATAAACGATATTTTGAATGTAATTTCATAAAGAGGTGTTAGGTAACTATAACCAATGCACTCATGACTTAAAACCATTATACCATATGGTATGACACTGGGTCATAGTAACATTATTCTTTTGCGGAAATTTGAAACAACCACAGTGAAATGCAACAGATACATACAACATATTTTCATGATGCAAAAAAGCCTACAATGAAACCGTATGACCTATGTAAAATATCCTGTATGACCCAGCCCTGTGAAGCTACCCATCAGAATGTCATATGGGGTCATAGGGGATATTTCCACGGGCTGACTATAGCCAAAAGGTTTCACATAGAATTTTTTTAGGGTCCGTTGAATTTAGGGATTAGCAAGGGATTGCATGATTCATAGTAGACTTGGGTCATATTTCATAATTTGATGGCCCGGGTAGACATGATCTCCAGGACAATGTCCCTAAAATTCATAGCCCTATAATGTAGGGTTCATAGTAGACAGGATATGATAGGGATCATCGGCCTCCAATGACCCCACGTGGCGCCGTCGTGAGGAGCTGCGCTCAGCGAATTCGACGTCGCAGCTGGTGTTGGACGTGGAATGCTTCAGGGACGCGGTGATGACCTTGGGGAATCAGCGGCCGTACAGGTGCAAAACCAACGGGGACCAACCCGGTGGTCATGGGTGGTCCCAAGTGCTGGGTTAAGCCAGCAGAGAGTTGGTGAAGTTCAGTGGTAGCCAACTGCTTTTACACTGGCAAATATACATAAATACCAATGGTTACATGTACAGTGCACAGATATTTACTGAATAAGTGTCATTGGTTGATACCGTATTGATACCGCTGGATATTGGTCAATACTTGCTGAATGATATTGGTTCATTTTTGCCTACAATTCTTCGTAAGGGTTCAGAATGTATGTGTAAGGGTTGACAATGGTCAAGCGATGGTTAAGAATAGTAAATAACGATTGATATTGGTTCATATTTCGAATCACGGAACGGTCAGTCATACTTAACGGTACTGGCGAATCACAGGGAGTGGTGACAGATCAACAAACAGAGGGTTTCTTCCATTAGGGACCCGGCCAAAATTGACTGCTTATCATTAAAAATGATTAATAAAGGATGATTTGGGGGTCCCCTGCTTTGAGAAACGATCAAATAGGTTAACCACAAAATTGATGGGCGTGATTGTGGCCTCCGACCGGCGATGATCGAAATGAAATTGTGGTTTCACTGCTTTGATGGGAAAATTGCCGTTGAAAACCCTGGTTTAATCCATCAATCATGAGCGCTTTCCTGTAAACGTTCCCATGAATAATTGTTGGCTACACTGGTTATCGTTGACCATTGTAGCGGTGTCAAAGCTGGGCATTTTTTTCTCACCAGGGATGCTTTGGGTGCATTCAGCAGGCAAGCCTTGGTGATGCACCGCTCGTGTTACATTGAGTGGACACCACCTCAGAACTATTGGGGTGTTTCTCAAGATGGGAGACCTCCCAAAATGGTTGGTTTATTCATGAACAATGATTAATTAGTATGGAACAATAAGTGGGGGTACCGATATTTTGAGAACTGCTATTTGTAGGAAAGCAACCGCTGATGTCCTTTGCCTGGTAGATTATCTGCATTTTTTGATCATAGCGATTGCTTATTCTCCCATAAACAGACGTTGGTAGTCATGAGAGATGATCACTAACCATCACTGGCGATGCTGAATCATTTGCCATTTTTGTTGCCTGTGAACCCTTACATTTCATCACGTTATGGACCATCATTCATCTTCATTGAACCATCATTCATCATCATTGAATCATAACTGATTATCAACAATTACTATTCTTTGACATGATTGTGTTTGCCAACCCGTAAGACTCAGCGTTATTTCCCAACATCAGGCAATATTCCAATTTGTGGACCATTGTCAATCACCAAACTGCACAGCTATCAATTCATAATCGCCAATCATGCTCGAGGAATGCACACAATTATTTAGCATCACCAGCAATTAAACCATCATTTAATCATCACTCATTTTTCAATCATTGAGTGTCTCTCGACACTCAGTATGCATTTCGACTCATCATGAACCATGACATACTCAATCATCATTTAGGCATTGTGAACCAATTTTGAAACATCATTAGCTATTACTAACCTATTCATCACCATCATCATCATCATCATCATCACCATCATCATCATCATCATCATCATCAGCATCAGCATCAGCATCAGCATCATCATCATCATCAACATCATCATCATCATCATCATCATCATCATCGTCATCATCCTCATCGTCATCGTAATCGTAATCGTCGTCGTAATCGCCATCGTCATCGTCATCGTAATCCTCATCGTCATCCTCATCCTCATCGTCATCGTCATCGTCAGTATCATCATCATCATCATCATCATCATCATCATCATCCTCATCATCATCGTCATCGTCACCGCCATGATCATCATCATCATTATCATCATCATCATCATCATCATCATCATCATCCTCATCATCCTCATCGTCATCGTCATCGTCATCGTAATCCTCATCGTCATCCTCATCTCATCGTCATCGTCATCCCCATCGTCGTCATCATCATCATCGTCATCATCATCATCATCATCGTCATCATCATCATCATCATCGTCATTAAAATCATCATCGTCATTAAAATCATCATCGTCATTAAAATCATCATCATCATCATCATCATCATCATCATCATCATCATCATCCTCATCGTCATCGTAATCGTAATCGTCATCGTAATCGCCATCGTCATCGTAATCCTCATCGTCATCGTCATCCTCATCGTCATTGTCATCGTCATTGTCATCATCATCATCATCATCGTCATCATCATCATCCTCATCCTCATCATCATCGTCATCATCATCATCCCCGTTCTCATCGTCATCGTCATCGTCATCATCACCATCATCACCATCATCATCATCATCATCAACAACAACAACCAAACGTAATGAATAGTTTTTTTTCCGTAACCATTGTTTAGCCCGCGTTGTAACCGTAAATCATTCTTTGCAATGGTTCAACATCATTAGGGATCATGAATCATGAAGGAAACATCGCCAACCACCATTCACCAGCTCATGAAGCAACATTCAACATTTCACGATCCATTATGAACCATCATCTAACCTTTATTAACCACAATCGAACTTTGATTATCATTAACCAGCTCATGCCCATCATTATTGATCATTGACCATCAATTTAACCCTTGATTGGCCATTATCAACCATCACTAGCCATCATTGACCATCATTTAGCCACCATTAATCATTATCATTTACCACTAATTAACCATTATTGTTAACCACTAAGTAGCCATATTAACCACTAACTAATCATCACCCATGATTCGCCAGGGAAATGCCACGGCTCTGGTGTGCCCAGCAGCTGGCAATGGATTTTGAAGTGGTCAAGGTGACGCTGGGCAGCTGGGAGCCTGTTAGGATATCCATGGCTATCCCGGTTGAAAGGGGAGGCGGTGCCGTGAGCGGTTGGTGATGGCCCAGGCCATGGCGTGCAGCTGCGATCCAGTTAGTGAAGTCCAAAGAATGGATAGTCAACATCAACCATTAGTGCTTAACAGCATTCTAATGATTGGCCATGATCAACTATCAGTGACTATCCATGCCTAATCGGTTATTCATAGTTGATGATAGTGCTTAATGTTGAACATTAGCCATGTTTCACCACTATCAGTCATTATCAACATGGCCAAGCACTCATCAGTCGCTTTACCGCGTGATGATGGCTCATGGTCAGTCGTTAGTGTTCAAGCACTATCACCAGTCAGTGATAGTCATTATCAGTTGGTAACACTACCAGTACAACTATAGTGGTCATTATCATGGTTGGTAGTGGTAATGACAAATTACGGTTGGTACTGGTATTGTTACCAACTGATATAGTTGGTAGCAAATGTTGGTCATTATAGTACAACTATAGTTGGTAGTGGTAATAACAAACTGTTACCAACTGTATCAGTCATTGACCATTACCGCCAAGCAACAATTTGTGATGAACCAACTATACCCTTCTAGTCAATGACTATATCAACTATCAACAATTTGTTATTTACCATCTAAGCAACTGACATTATAGTTGCAATTAACTGGAAACTATGACCCTTAAGCACCTCACATCACCGCTACGCACTTATCGGTTGCTTCAGAACCATCACCCCACCACGGGTGCCAACAACTTCAACAGTCAGGGCCGCCTCTTTCCGCGAAAGCTCACGGTGGACAAGGCGTCTCAGGGAGATCCGTCGCCCCGTTGGGGAGGTTGCGCTTGGCCTAGCGACCGAGGATCACTGTAGTTGGGTCAGCACCAACGTAGAAGTACCAGCTTGAAAGTTCCACCATCTACCTGTTGTCTCCATTTCTTGCACATTCGCAAGTTCCTGTGGGTTTTGACCCACTGTTATTTTTCAATCATCAAAGCGGGCATGGCCAATGAGGTCCAAACGGTTGACTGCTTCTTAGGGTCATGGGTGCAACGGACCGTCAGATCATTGGGCAGATCCAGCTTTGGTGGCCATGAGATGACTGTTCCACCTGGTTTTTTCTCGCGTTTTCAGGGGCCGACAATGCTTTTCTGATTGGCGGAACTGGCAAACACCATTTGACAAGCAGCAGCAACCTTCAGATCCACAGATGGCATGGTCACTGAAGTGTTCTTAGACCCAAATCTGAGCTGTGAAGAAAACTGGTTGGTTGCTTAATGTTGCTGGTCAAGATGGGGTCAAAGACAAGTGGTTATTCCTAGAGTTGATTCAAATTCTGAAACGGAACTTTTGTCAGCTGATTTTTTTTGTTCGGGATTTGAGTATGTGCATGGCTTGGGAAAATCCAGATGATCAGTTGAGGCAACCTAGGATTACCACGGGTATTGGGTGGGGGTACCATAGCCGCGCAGGGGGATACCTCCCTGTTAAGAGGGACCACTTCTGCTTCGCAGCTTTTTGTCAATGTTTACGACGTGCCTCAAAGTTTGCGGGGCTGTTGCTATCATCATTGGTGGGTCGTGCAAAAGGGCAGAACAGCATCATTGCAATGCATCAATTCGACAAGATTAAACCACCACATGATTGTGACGTAGAATGATTATGCAACAAGAATCATAAGAGCAGACACACTCGTCTATGATGAATTAGCCATGATCATGTCATACTACTTTCATTATTCCAGTATACACCAGTTTATGACCCTATTCATGACAATCAGCTTATAATCGTCCTGTAATTTATCTTCTACCAGTACTGTTACAAGCTTAAGAACAATCCTCATCTTATTCATCATGACACTGGTGTAAGATGATCATAACTGCATGAATATAAGTTATAAGGTCATCGTTATTGTTGCTATACAAGTTCATCCTTATTCTTATGATGGTGTTTTCTCAAGTCACCGGGGCACCCGTTATCATCCTATACTAAACCATTTACAGTAATAAACCGAGATCGGCTTTGGGATCTCCAGACTGGCTTGAGAAACCACCATATCACTACTAAATCAGCTCATTGACCCTTGTTGTTGGTTATTACATTCTATTATTATCCAATATTCATTGGTTCATCATTATTCTTATGATGGTGGTTTCTCAAAAGAGGGGTACCCCAAATCATCTCAAAATCACCATTCATAGCGATAAACTAACCATAGCTTTGGGATCCCTCATGGCTTGAGAAACCACCTTATAACCATCATCTAAGAGTCATCATTCTCATTCCCCTGCCACTCACCTTTACTCGTCCTGTGATGTTGGCAGCGCGCAGGTGATGAGAAATCTGGATTGGGCTGAAGAGGCACAGTTCTCGCTTTCTCCGTGCCATGGGGTATCAGCGAGCTGTCAACCTGTCAACCGTTTCATGAACCATGGATGGTTGAAATGCGTGATCAACCATCAATGGTGGATAATAGTGATTGACAATGATGAATAGCTAGTGATTAAGTATAGTTAATGGTGCTTAACAATGATCGATAATAATTCATGATAAATGGATGGTGATTGATAAATAGTTATGAGTAAATAGTGAGTGATAAGTAGTGACTGTAACCAACAGCGCTTGGCTTGAACATGATAAATGGTGATTGATGGTTGATAAATGGATGATGGTTATGAATGATCAACCATCATCCATTTGTGAATATGAAAAAGAGCAATTACCAATTAATCCATTGTTACCAGTATCAAACCAGGAAATAGTCATTAAGAATTTCCAGGAAAGCATCAGTATCCAGCCTTCAATCTTTGATTTGCCACCAAGATCGCAAGCCGCGAGGTTCTGAATCTGTTAAAACTAAGTATAACCCCAGCACAGCAACAGGAATGGCTTCGCAATTGCAAGATTGACCAACACCAGAAGATTAACCACCGTGAAACCAGCAATGTCCATCATTCATCATGATTTCACCATTATCAAGCATCATCCAACCACCATTATTATCTAGAAGATTTTCTCCCAGCTGTTCGTTTCTCTTCACAGCTCAACAACAGAGTTGTAGCCTTCAGATAGATATCTAACCAGCATAACAGGCTGATTCCAACACACTGCTTTGTGGTATCTATCATTACCTGTTCACTAATTGTTATTCTCATTTAGTTGGTATATACATACATCAATGTTTAGTTAGTATAATATACATATATCTCAGATATTCACTATTGTTATTCATATTATGATTGTTTACATCCATTGGTCAAGTCTGTATCAACCACCAAATCTCGCCCCGTTGGTTGCTCGTTTCCTCGCTCATCAGGAGCTTGAGAAGGTTCCCTCTCGGCAGCTTCAAGATGATCTCTACAGGCCTGCGTGGATCCCGGTGCTCGGGGAACTCGTGGTGATGGGCAGGGGAGGGTGGGCTAAACGGCAGGATGATCTGATCTGGTTGGTGGTTTTTAACCTTTTTTCATTTTCCCTATTATTTATTAACAAATAGCGGGTTGACTAATATTTTTCATAGGGGTTGAAACCACCAACCAGTGATAGATTGCTTCATTGGTGAAGCCAAGCAGATGACGGGCGATCAAATTGAAAATTATGATGATAAAAACGATGGTTTCTTCATAGGGAATCCCAAAGCCATGGTTAGTTTATTACTACAAACGACTAATATTGGATGTTTTGGGGGCACTCCTATTTTGAGAAGCACCCAAATGATGATAAAACTCTCATTTTCCATCATTGACCATTCTTAATCATTACTATCATTCTCCATTGTGGTTGCTTATTCTCCCCCACTATCCCGCATCATTCCCCACTATTAATCAATACTTCCCATGCAAAAAGTATTTTTCAACCATGTTGAGCCACGGTCGCAAGCCCCATGGCTCACCATCCAGACTTTTGCAGGTCCCCGTCATGGCCACCATGCAGTCGCCGCTTTCAGGCACCTGAACGTGTTACGTGACCGGGTCGACGACGAGCGGCACATGGAGGGACACGTCTTCGGTGCCTTGGAACGAGCCCGACGGAGCACGGCCCGCGGCGGAGCTGGGATGAAGGGACGGGTGTTGGATCAGGAATGATGTGG
The DNA here is from genome assembly GCA_009767595.1 of Symbiodinium kawagutii. Lineage (NCBI taxonomy): Eukaryota > Dinophyceae > Suessiales > Symbiodiniaceae > Symbiodinium > Symbiodinium kawagutii. Next base: position 10,082 of record VSDK01005188.1, on the reverse strand, counting down.
CTATGGATCAAGCAGTTAACCATCAATAATGGGGGATATTGACCAACAAGACTACAAGGGAAACAATGGTTAATGATAGGGGAACCAGGGGTACAGGGTTTTGACCCACAGCCATGTACCGAGTGGTACCCTTTCAGTTGGTTAACTTAGGTCACAGCTGGGGAACTGCCAGGGAAGATGTGATAATCCATGGCTGATTCACAAGTCATTGCTGAACCAACGATCAGATATAACTATTTAGTTGATTTATGATTAATGGTGATACTAATAGTTATATCATGATTGTTGTATAGCAACTAATGATTCATTTGGGTTAGTTACATCATGATAATCATTGAGATCAATTAGTATTGATCAGTATTAGTTGTCATGAGTACGTTGGCTAATTTCTGATCGATGATAGTAATTGATGATTATTGATGTGAATGATCAATGAGTCTCTCCTTGATAGTGGCTGATGATCCCTTCTGGTTCATCATTGACAGTTGATGATCGATCGGTTAATCAGTTCTCAAATACTGCTTAGTAAATCTTAGTAATTATTGTTCACTTAGTTTATCATAACTAGTGGATCCTTGGTTCAGAATGATTGCTCAATTAGTTCACGGCAAAATGTCCTGGAAAACGCTATGATCATGCGACCAGAAGTACAATGCGGGTATTTATTGGCAACTTAAGTTGATGGGTTCATCATGAATGAGTTATCATTGGTGGCAAGTACATTCTCCGAGAATGGCAGGAACGTTGTTAATTCATGGTTATCTGCTAGTAAATGAATGGTCAACGAGTGGTTAGTGAGTGGTTAGAAAGTGTCAAGTGAATGGTTGATTCATTGATCGTCAGCCAATGCTTCACTTGTTATTAGAGAACAATACTCCCAGACGTCTATTAGTGCTGGATTGAGGAGAAACCAACGAGAGCCTTCTGGAATGTGTTGTGATGCATGTAATTTGTCTTGTGTGACTATGTGAGAGCACTCCAAACTGTTTAGAATCAATCGTTTCTTCGACTTGGGTGAATGGGGAGACAGAGATACCCCTAAATCACCCATGCGCAAGGGAAGCAATGAACTAATGAAAGCCCAAAGCAGGTCATGAGTCTGTTGTGAAACATGCTTGCCTATGATGTCAGCATCCATCAGAATCACTGCGGGATATCACCATTTTTTTGTTGGTACAGTATCATCTATGTGTAGCGCCTGGGGCCCGCTGGGATACAACCATAGTCCATGACCCCCATAGGGTGGGTTGAAAGCCCACTTAGCATTGCCAGCAACAGTTTCCAACTGGGGATGCACATGGAAGGAATAGGGAAATGACATGTTGGTTGATGTTGGTCTAGGGCCACAGTGCCACTATTGGCACCAGCCGAGGCCAAGACTATGCTTTGGTGCTGAAGCGAAAGATGCCAGGAGGCAAATGGCCTCCGTGAGATTGCATATTTGAAGGTTTCTTAATAACAGCTGGGGGCACCCCCAAATCATCCAGTTCATAAATCATTTAAAGCAATCAATAAACCAACCATGTTGGGGGGTCGCCTATGTTGAGAAACCATCATTTAGATGTATTTAGATGTTCCCCAAGCAGTTTGGGGACAGTCCCGATGATTTGCTTTGCCACGGCTGGGAAATTTCTGGCAAAGTGCAACTCGCGTTTGAAGAGGACTTGGTGCAACTTCGCGGTGAGCCGACCTGCCCAGGCGCCGATGAAGCTGGTGCAACTTTGCTGTAGGTACCAGCTTACGAGTGCTAGAGAAAAATCCCTCTGCGGGTCCTAGAGGCAGTCGCAGCTTACGCTGAGCTTTGCCTTTGCTCAGTTGCAGTGCCAGTCCTCTTGGTGGTTTTCAAAATTGGTGACCCTAAAAAATGGATGGTTTATTTGTGCTTATCACTATAAACGGTTACTATTGGATGATTTTTGGGGACTCCTATTCCGAGAACCCCGCTGTTAATAATTACATGATTGATGGTTTCCAAGCGGGCTTATCTATATATGATCATATATGGTGATTTCATGTGATTTCCCGTCTCCAAGTGAGCATCTACCAGAAGGTATGAGTTCTTGATCAATCATGGTTGGTTGACGATTTTTTCAAACAGGGGTTGAAACCACCAACCAGAATAGTTAGAATGGTTTCTGATAACAATGATGAGCACTACTAACCATCATGGCTAACACCTCCCTGCAGAATGTCGTGCCCTACGCGCAATTCTGTGCTCTTCGGCGACAGGTTTGGCTTCGCGAGAGTCTTGACAGGGATAGGCGCGAGATGCCACCCACCAAGGCTACACGTGCGTCATCGCAGATGTCTCATCATCGCTGTCAGTGAAGTAGTTGCTTGGATCCATCGAGTTTTTTGAAACAGATTCTTCTAGTCAAAAAAATACCTTGCTAGTTCTGGACTAGATCCATCTAGAGTTGACCTGACTGATCAGGTCCTTTTTGCTTGACGGATTTTGTAGCATGAAGGGATGTTTCCGCACTTGAAATGTCAGGTCGCATCCGCCGGGCTCAAGGGACTTATGTGTTGTTTGAAAAGATCAATGGCTGACGGGGTACCTTTGACCACTTCAGCTGCGAAACGAGGGAACTATGGTGTATGAACCGTCACTATCAACCACTATTGCTGATATTCACTATTTGTATAGATGGTGCGAAAAACATTTCAGTATTTCCATGCTTCAAAGAGCACTCATATTGTGAATTATACGAACCAGTTGTTGTTTTATTCTGGTGACAGTCTCTGTAACTATTTGGGTGTTTTTTAAAATACGGGTACCCCCAAATCATCCAGTTGACAAACCATTTACAGCAATAAACCATCCATGTTTGGGGGTTCCCAATTTCGCGAAACCATCATGCGTTGAATTTCCGGGAATACCTCCACACTCTACCGTCGGTGAAGATCGCGTATTGCATGTTGATGTTCAGCCTAGGCTTCAGCGCTGCTTAGCGAGCCATAATCCTTGCACCCTGCATGCGGTTTTCGAGCCCTGGGGTTGTGGCGAAACACCAAGGATCTTGATGAAGGGTGCAGATATCAATCTGATAATCCATGGCGATTGATGGTTGATATTGATGTTTGATCAATCCTTGAACTAATCCCTACTAGGGTCCCTACTAGTCGATTGATAAGATGAAATTTGGATGGAAAGTCGTGAGACAGTGATCCCTGATGAGGCATCAATAGGCCACCTCTAAGAAGCGCATTAAGAATCATCATCAAAGCAGCATCAAAGCAGCACCGAAGCTTCAACCATCAACAAGCCATCAAGAAAACGTCAACTGCCAACCAGACTGAAACACCATAGTGGTTTAGACGGTTTAGAGATTAGAAATGTGAAAAGATCGCAATGACTAAGACTAAGCATCATCTCACCCATTCATAGCTACATCATTTGGTGCCGGCTACTAGCTACCGGCAGCGCTACAGCGCAACAGCGCAACGGCGCAACAACGCTATGGCGTCGCCGTCCATGGAGAGCATCCATGTGGCCATACGGATACGGCCCATGAGTGAGAACGAGGTCACGGGGACAGCGGGGGCAGTTTTTCAGGCCGAGGTTTTCATGGTGGTTAGTGATGGCAAGTCATGGTTAATGATATTAGTACATATTAAATATGGTTAATGATATTGGTTAAATATGGCAAGTCATGGTTAATATCATAAACATCGATATTGGTTACACAACTACTAGTAGAGAAGCTGCTGCTTTTGGGGTGATCCATGCACTAAATAGCTAGATTGCAACCATATTTCATGGTACCATTCCGATTATAGGATCACATTACTAGCAATGATTATGGGTGGTCCTATATGCTGGTGGTTTCTCTCACTAGCTGCACTCCAGTGATCTAGCATTGCAATGGAAAATCACCATATTCGAAACCCGCTTGGAAACCATCAATAGTTGGCGGATTGTCCATTGCGATGTTGGATTACTGGAGGGTAAATGGTCCATTTCCCTGCGCTTGTGCATCCCCACAAAACCGCAACTGGTATCTAACCATGGTTGCAGGGGTTAGTTCAGCTGCGGGTTCATAACGATAGTTACTTACCAGCTACTAATAGTATAGGGGTTTACATCTTACAACCATGGTTTCTAGGCGCTTATAGTCCAGTGGGTCAAAACCCCGTACCCCTGGTTCCCCACCATTAACCACTGTTTCCCTTGTATTTTTGGTGGAAATCCCCCATGAAATTGGTTGGTTAATATTGAGCCATAGCCATAGGGCTGGCCAATAGAGTGAAACGAACTCTGGTTCTATCCCCGTCGTATCGCTGCACATCCAGCTGCTGGACCGGCGCCAGGAAACCACCAGCAGCTGCGCTGTGTGCGTTCCCACCAGCCAGCCCACCGTGGTGGTGCAGGCGACGGTCGGATGAAGCGTTCAACTGGTTGGCTGTTTCAACCAACCATCAATGAGGATTATAGTTGTTAATGACAGTCAAATGGTTCAACTAGTTAATGACCATTGATGGTTGTTTAATGGTTTCCACCAGCCATCCATGGACCATTCGGGGATTATAGTAGTTCATGACAGGGGATCACCAACAAAGAATGGTCAATAAAGCCATTAAATGTGATCTAGCCGCTAGTTGTACGGGTTGACTGACCATCAAGCAGCCATCAATATCCATCACCTAGCCATGAGCTTGCATGAGCGAAACATTGTCAAGCCTGAATCTTCATTGATTGAACATAAGTTCCGTATTAATTTTCGATGATTGCCAACCACAACTCCGATTGTTCGTGGTTGAATATCACCGAGCATCTACTCAACTAGCCAGCTATTCCGATGCCAAGATTCTGTTAGTCAGGATCTTTCTCAATGTATATATGCACGTATGGGATAGCAAGCTGCTTCATCAATTATAAAACAACCATCCATGAGTCTGGTTGGTGGTTTCAAAAAGACTCATTTCAACCATATCTGGGGATTACATATTTTTGAGGGGAGGTGGGTTGTAACCACCACCACTTAATGCCTACTACGGCCAACCATCATGGCGGACTATTTTTTGGTTGGGAGGGAGCTGCTTGGAGCCACGGGTATCCCTTTAGAGGTTTCAAGGGGGAGCCAGGCCAGGAGCTACCAGGAGTGCCCTAACGAAATGATAGTTAAGCAGTATCGACCCTCATTTTCTATTTTTATGAAGCATTAATTGTTGATGATTGAATCATTGATTGCTGATTGACCTTCATTAGACCACTCATCAAGCATTCATGAGGCATTAATTTGACATTATGAACCATTTGCTCACCCCTTTTTTGCCATTGATCAACCAGTAATTACCCAACCATCACCGATTTCATGTCTACCAAAGATATATACTCAATCTTGTCTTTCAGTGCTGCCGGCGGGTATCCAGGCAACAGACGGACAAATCAAGAACCTGGGCAGGGCTAGTCGTGGTGCTTGAGTGGTTTTCAGCCAGGGCGCAATCGATGTAGATATTTTTACCATGAGGTCGTCTCGGCTGATGCTGTAGCACCACAGGACTGTAGGCTTCAGTAGCAAAAACCACCATGCTAGTAAGTATGCCTAAGAATGATCATGAGACATCAATGCCGATGGTTGATAATGGTAAATCGAAAGATCATGATGAAAATGGTGGCCAATCAAGCTGGGACCAGCGATTGAACATCTTCAACCCACGGCGAGCTGATGGTCAATGTTTGAATTTTGGGGGCGAAATCTTGGCTTCCCAGAGGAGGGCAACGCCAGTGTCTGTATGATTTCCCTTCAAAAGCTTGATGATTTTCATGCTATTCCAGTTGGTGGTTTGATTGATGTTTTTTTTCCTGCTAACTATTGACAAATGGTTGGTGGAACCATTTAGTAACATTTTTTGCTTTCACTAGTAATTACCAATTTGCTTATTGACATTAGTCATATTTTTCATGACGGCGTGGTTCAACCACAACCAGTTTTGTCATTCTTTGAACCATTTCTGTAAATCACGAAAACTCAATAGGTCAGCTAACAAGACTGGGCCCGTCCAATACCATCGGTGAACATGTCAACATTTTATATATGTATACTGTATACCTGTGTGCATGTATACATATATGCATACATACATCACCCATATGTATGATACTATCAGTATATATATATATATCAGTATATATCAGTATCATACATATGCTTTGAATACATACATGCATTAATCTTGAAAATAGTTGTGTCATTCCGTGTTTGGACTAGTGGGGGCAGTCACAGTGAAAAAATGACGGGCGGCCGGCGACCGTGGCAAACGTCGAGATATGGCACTGTGGTGAAGTGGGGGTGCAGGGGCACGGTCGTTGATCACTGATATTCTTGGTCATCGTTTGCTATTGACTATTGACAACCATCATTTAGCAATAGTGGGAGATCCAGCTCTAATATCCCTCCTCCATATTTGATAATAGATCACCAGCTATTTATAGCAACCCTAATCAGTCGTGTTTTTTATAGGAATATTCCATTAAGAACGATAACTTTTAATCATGCTTACCAATCCATATTGATCGTTATGTTTCCAAAGTGTTGATGACTATCGTCCCCCATTTTCAACCGTATCAGAAAATATCAATGCAGTCCATGAATAGATGACTATTGCACTGGAAGTAATCATCTCATTATTAGGCATTCTCAACCGTTGTAGTTCGTTATTCAGCCATTCCCATTATCAGCCCCAAGTAAAAACCATCAGCCTGAACTCACCAGTATACCAGTATCAACCACCATTCTTTGACCACTCATCAACCATTGTGAACCAGCATAAATGGGCCACCATCAGACTAGAATTAAATCATGAACTGTTACTAACCAGCATAGCTAGAGGTTGTCAACCATACCAACAATCACGATTAAACCCACTAACAGTTACCAATAACCACTATCAATCTCTGGCCACATCGCGATAGCTCATCGTATGTCTGCGTGGGCCCATGGCGACCCGAGGAGCTTCACTTACGACTACTGTTTCAGCTCCCTGGAGCCTTCCAACGACACAGGGACGCAGGAGAAGGTCTACACGGACCTAGGCGCCGACCCCCCAGGGTCGACCTGGTACCACGTGACATGCGTGTGAGTTGGGAGGTTCTTATAGGGAGACTCACTTGGTTTTGGTTGGATTGTAGTGGCGAATAATGGTGAGGCGGCTGGACAATCACCACAGGCCAATCATCGTCCCTTGGATTTTGCCAGGTTGATCTACCCTCACCATCGCAAGTTTCCAACCCCCAAAAAATGGACGGCCAGACCAAGGGACCCCCAGACTCAGGCAACATCAATGAAATGGGCCAAAGGCTTCATAGCCCAGACTTAGGCCATTTGGAGCGCTTCATTTTTGAGACTTAGGCAATTTCGAAGGCACAGCACCAATCTGGAGAAACACAGGCAGGTTGCTGCTGGTGTGAGGCGCTGACCTGGTGAACAACGTCCTGGAGGGCTACAACTGCTGTTTGTTTGCCTATGGCCAAACGGGGGCCGGTAAGAGCCACACCATGCCGCTTGGCGCCTGGTGGGGTCTGGCGAGGTGACGGTTGGTCATGAGTACTCGACACGGCTGGACACCGTTGGTGAGTGTGATGGTTAATACGCTGGTTCATCCAAGTGGTCAACAATGATTGATAGCCAAGAACTCATCATTGGAACTGTACCATTGGGGGAGCGTTTTTTCGCCGTTCGGGATGTTCCCCAGCAAATTGGAAGCGGTTTGGAGTGCAGGGACCCCCCAAAATATTGGCTAGCTACAGCTACAAACTCGCTGATGGGCAATGGCGAAAGGTTGATGGTTAATTACTGGTTCCCTCTTCCCCATCAGCAATGGAGCGATTTACCATGGTTGTTTTACCAGCATCAATCAACCACGATTTACGCCATGGACAACCGTGATAAAGTCATTGTAAGGCACTGTGAACCATTTGTTTGTCACAAAGCAGCAGCAAACCCGTAAGACCAACTACAACCCTATATTGCCATGATTGCATGTTATGAACACTCGTCTTATATTCCTTTCGATCATCGTCATTAGCCAGTATTATTCGTGATTACCAACCATGTATTAGCCACTCGATTTATCAATTACACATTAGGAAACGAACTGTTGTCAATCGTTATTAGCTTTCAAACAGCACTGTTCAGCAATGTGAATCAGACCTCAACCCTTTACCATTCTTAGCCACTACAAGCCATCCTTGGCAAACAATATTACAATTATGTAGTGGCATTCCCATTATTATCATTAGATTACTCCGTTCTTGACCATGAGCCATACGCATTAGCGTTGGCTATAACCCATGACTAACCATTACTATTGGCCAGTATGGGACAATCCCTATTAACTCTTGTTGTTGGCTATAATGATTAATTATTATTAATCACTCTCAACCATGATTTGCACGGTTCTAGCCTCATTATCCATCATTAAGCATGATTTAATTGACCATTGTTATCAGCTATAGCCATAATTAGACTAGGATTCAACCATGATTGGCCATTATGATTGGCAACTCTCCATGATTGACCATGCTGATGGGCTCTTCTAAGGTGCCATGATATATTTTGATGCTTCGCCACAGCTGCGTCCGCCAGCACGCCGCTCAGGATGGGCTACGGCGATCAACCTGGAGTCATTCCACGCTCCGTGGAGGAGTGGAAGAAGGGGGCAAAAGGCTTGGGGGATATGGTGGTTTCTCAAAATTGGGGTACCCCGAAATCATCCATTTACTAACCATTTTGGTGGTTGGTTTTTCAATGGTTTATCAAAATTGGGGGATTGGTTGTTTTATAGTCTTTTAGTAGTACTAAACCAACCATTTCGGGGGTCCCATATTTTGAGAAACCACCATATATATGGAGATTTCTCAAGCCATAGGAAACCCCCCAAAATTTGTGGTTGCAAAAAATTGTCGATATCAAGATATGTGTGTTGTAACCACTTCATAATGGTCAATGATAGGGATTAATAGGAGATCCAACAAAAGTAGGGGATATACCAACTATATCTGTAGATTGTAATGGGTCAAGCAGTAAACCAACCAACAAATGCAGGATAATGACCAACAGTAATGGAGAAAACCATGGTTAATGATGGGGGAGCAAGGGGTACAGCGTTTTGACCCGCAGCCATATATGGTATCACTGGTCCATTGCAGTCGTGAGAAGGCTTCCACATGACACTGCAAGCTACCCCACGTGCCATCCTGGCACAGCAGGCACAAAATATGGTATGAATGGATAGCAACAAGCGAGTGGGGTAGCGACATAGCAACGAGCTGGCAGAGATGGAATGAGAGAGAGAGAAACAAGCTACATGGTATAGACAATTGGATACACAATAGATTATCATGTATACAAAATGGATCCGGTCTGGATAATTCGTATTTATACATGGTATAACTTGATATAAACAAAGACTGAGAGAAAGCTTATGATCAATAGCATTCTAAGCTTAAGTAGCGGAATTCAGACGTTCCAACTATATATGTTTGTCGTATAGCTTTCAATTTCACGGAGAGATTGCTTAATCATCGCTGGTCTACATGATATTTCGCATAATAAATATAGAATATACATATATGTTCCAGCCCCAGGCCCCGACGGCCCCCCCCCCCCCCCCCACTACCCCAATGTCAACCCCCCCCCTCCCCCCCCCCAAGTAGCCCTAGCCTCCACGCTATTTGCAGCATTTTGGAGCCTTCCCCTCCCATTTGCATGCTATCTGCTGCATATTTGAAGCCTTACCCTCCCATTTGCATGCTACTTGCAGCATTGGGGAGCTCTACGTACTGCATACCTGCCTCCTGCCCATATGCCACCTACCTGAATCTATATACTGCCTATATGCTACTTATACAACACCCATGTACTACGTATATGCTACCTAAATTCTACTTATACACTACCTACATATTTTTTCATACTACTTATATACTGCCTATATGCTACCTACATACTACCTATACACTCCCTGTATGCTACCTACATACTAACTATGTACTTAGATGCTGCCTACATACTACCCATTACATATATGCTGCCTACATACTATCTATATACTACCTATTTCTTACCTACATACTGCCC
>VSDK01005185.1:612462-674576 GCA_009767595.1 Symbiodinium kawagutii | reverse complement strand
GGCCCTGCCACGGGCCACACAAGTTAAATAAAGACTTGTGTCAAAACGCGCAACATCGAGGCCTTGGCTGCGGCTGCGTCACAGCGGCGCCGCATGAGAAAGACAAAGTCTCTCTCTGCGGCAGCCAGCGCAACGTGGATGCTGGGCTGAATAAAGTAAACCAACGAAGGAAGTTTGGAAGCCAAACGTCCGACCTATGGAAGGTTGCCGCGGTCAGTTAGTCAGATCAAAGAGAAAAGCGCAACGGCGTGCAGAATTGAATGCTCGAAAGTGCGCCAAACGCCGCTGTGTTTACTGTTTACACACTGTTTCCTGCCACGTGGTGGGTTGCAATGCGCGCTACTCAAAACAGCGGGTGCGGGGGTAAGTTTAAACAAGGGGCCGCAAACAGTGCCCATCCCTGCAACCCCCGTGTGGGTTTCAACATGGTAAAAAATTGAAATTCCCAAGGCCACCGTCGAATTCGAGCAAGACGTGCGCGGCGCAGTGAAGAAACGCATGTTTGCAAATGAAATTCCAAACAGCAGAGCACGCTCAAGCTGCTTTTAGAAAATCAAACGCTGGAGGGTACGGGCCGGTGGCGCAACGCGTTTCCGAAAAGAAACACCGTAGCAGGTTATCATGTTTGGGGCATTCTTAGCGAAACCCGCCTGGCAAGTCAAAATCAAGAAAAGGAATGTACTTGGAAGATGAGAGGTGAGAGAAGTCAATGGGGCTGTCATGCAACGCGCGATCAAAAGCCCAATTTGCCAGGAGTAGCCGAGCACCTGCATCATCACTGTCATCATCAACACCCCTGCCACTTTCATCAGCGTCGTCATCGTTATTATAATGCCAACCACTTTCATCACCATCAGGACCATCATTATCACCATCATCATGAGTAGCGGCGTCCAATTGGCATCAAAGCTGGGCGCATCTAATGTCCATGAATCCATGAACAGCAAACAAAGCGTAAGCGTCGCAGCAAACTACGCCTGTAGCAGCCACGCCAAACTCCACCGCCAAGTAAACGCCACTGCCAATGAGGTATCGCTGCCAAGGAAGCCTCATGGCCAGCTAAACGTCACAGCCGCGCGTGCGGCGCAAACAGGTAAGTGTCACAACCAATTAAGCGTCGCAAACAGCTAGATGTCACAACCAATGAAGCGTCGCGGCCAAGTACCTACAATGAACAAGTATGCGCCACAGCCAAGGTAGTAAAAGAGCAACGCAAATGTGACGGTCAACGCGAGCACAGGAGTAAAGGCACCAGAGCGAAGCACCAGAAGAGAAAACACAGAGAGAAAAGAATAGCAGAGAAAATCGAAGAGAGAAACAGTTTGCCAAAACCAAAAAAATCAAAGGCAAGCACCGACAAAGCAAATATCAGAGAAAAGCACCAGAGAGAAAACCAGCCAAGAAAAAACGGCAAAACACAAAGGCCAACAAAGATGTAACGCCAGCAAAGGACAACAACCCTGCAGAGAAGAAAAATTGTTTGTAGTTCAAAACCTGAAGTCCTGGGGGTGGAAACATCCTTCATTTTGAGCCAACTGATGCATAACTGGTGTTGAATTGCCTTTCACATTGTTAAGCTGCTGGTGTTTTTGACTCAAGAAATTTGGATTTGCCAATGCAAAAACATGGTTAAAGACCAGCTAGGGGTGGCAGATCACCTTGAAATCTACCTGGATGGCCTTCTTAAACAATGCTGCGGAGAGTCTTGGCCTCCCCATGGGTTATTTCGGATCGCTCCACATCGATGCTGTGGACTTTTGTCAATCGGAGATACCGCAAAAGGCACTGATCCAAAGGTGCTTAGTGATCGGATTTTCTGTTGACAGCCAGCCCCTCCCCAACAGGAAGTTCATGCCAAACTGGGATTGATAGACCTTCGATAGGAAGTACCGCCCGAGAGTGATGTGAGTCTGCATGTTTCGGGAAATTTCGGTTTCCGCCCCATTTTTACCTGCTACTGCTACCTGTGAAACGCATGGGTTTTGGGATTTAGCGGCGTCCCTTTCAAATGATACGCCTGATCCACATGTCGTTTCGAATACTACTGTATTAGTGCTTTTCGTCCCCTATAACTCTTCAGCACTGACAGCCGCGATTGCTACCATTCACCCATTGGTCATAGCCCCTGGTATTGACTACTGTTAGTTGTTACTTTTTATCAAACATCATAAATTGTTGAAATTGTACCCCCGCTGTTGCAAACTATAATTCTATGATCATTGTCAATCTTCAGTAAAAAACATAAAGCACCACCATAGACCATGACTGGCTATGAGTGGCCATTGCAACCAATTCTCAACCAACGTTAATCATTGGTATTTTATCATCAATCATTGAGAGTCACCATTAAGCGTAATTGATTCAATATCAATTCACCACCTTTTTGGTCATTAACATTTGAGTCCTAATCATTCATTCACAAGTTCATCAACCGGCGCACCAGTTCATCAACCGGCTCACTAGCTTAGCCTTCCCAACCATCTCCATGATTTTTAGGGATATGGTGATTTCTCAAGCCATAGGGATACCGCCTGCCGCCATTCATCATCAATTTAAAGTAGGAAACCAACCATCTTCATAGTAGTAAACTCCAACCATAACAATTTGGGTTTCCATCTATCAACTGGAGTAGTTAAACCAACCATCTTCATAGTAGATAAATCGACCATAGTCTAGGTCGAAACCACCCATCTATCAATCCTTCACCACGACGTGGACCCCGCGACCGTCCCCAATAACTTCCTCGAGGACTCCGAGAGCTTCTTCCTGGTGGAGCCGGACGTGGAACGGCTGCTGGCCGTACACCTGGCCCTGCAGAAACAGCTGAGTGCTGTGACGGCGCATGGGGGGAGGATGACCAGGGTACAGTGTAGGATGGATGTGCATCTGAGGGATGGATAGGGATGGGAACTTGTGGTTGTTATAGGGTAGTTCCAGGCCTCTCAGGGATGGTAACTGGTTGTCACTATGCATAGGGGTTAGTTCACCCTGAAAGGTTACCTGCCATGGCTTTATCCCGGCAAGAACGCACATCGTCAGCAGGGTGAACCCACTGGTTGGTTGGCAAGCCATGTATCGAGTGCGGTCCCTTTAAGGGTAGGAGCTATCAGGAGTGGCTAGGTTAGGTTGCGCTAAAGGTAGATGATTATTCTATAATTTGTTCGTAAAACATTTAACTCTATGCATAGCTTTATCTTCCGAAACTGGTACCTTAGTTAACAGGGAAGCTATTGCTAGAACAAGCAACCAGCATGGCGATGGGGATCTACAGATCGTTCACCAACCAGGGGCGATACCCCAAGAAATAATACAGTAGGGGATGGTACAAGAAGCGACATCGGGCCTAGGGATCAATAAGAATGGGAGCCAAAGAAAATAACCGAGTGGCTAAAGCCTTGAGCTGCGGTGCAGACTTTGGTTTCCCTCATTTCCACGAGTGGATCCATCAGGTGCTTTGCAAACGGACATGCTGATGGGTCAACAAAAAAGATCAAAACATGGATGGGTAAACATCCCAACATTTGGACAAGTAACTGGTCGTCAACCATTGATATTAGTAAACCAACCATAGCTTTGGGGCTCCCCAGAAAACGGTCGTTTCAGGATAGTTCATGGTATCGGCCCAAGGCAGCTCCTTGCCTTACTACCATTGCCATTGGACCCTTGTTTGTTTGGTGTTTGACTTTGGCTTCGTTCTCACACAGATAAAATGCCAAATGTAGGTAGATAAGCGGATATGGGTGTTTCTTTGAATCGTGGTGCCTCCAATTCACAGGTCTCTGCATGAAATATGACATGCTGGTTCACAATGGTTATGGTCAAGTTATGGTTCTTAGATGTTTAGTGGTCAATGATGATTCATATCGGTGTGTAAGGATTAACGATGAATCAGAACGCTCAGTAACGGTCAATAGTGATTCAAAGTGGTTAACAATGGATTTTGTTCAGTAACGACAGATCCTTCTTACTGGATACAAGAGTATATTTCTCCAACTACCGATTTCTTCCTAGCTCTCACCTGCAGAATGCTGTGTGTAACTTCGGTAGACTGAGTAATCACGAATGATCTTCCCGGATAATTCAGGACTATTTGTCAGTGCTATTTCGCACTCTAACAAACCAACAGTAGTCATTGATCTCTTTTAGGGTTCTATGTTCTATTCTTTACAAAGGTGAATGGTAGCCATTATGCGTTATTCTTGGGATTTATCCCCTACTGATGGCTACATGAATCTATTGACCATGACCATTAATTATGCAGTAGCAGCCAACTATTAATTTATAGCCTTTAACTAGCCATTAATATAAACATCAACTAGAGCCATTGATTAGCCATTCATAATTGACTATGGCCATGGTTTGTCATGGTTGCCGTGACCAGCAAATGTCGCATGCCAAACAGGAAATTGTTGTCCCCAAGCTGCCGGGACAGGCAGTGTCATCAAGTGCGAACGGCTACAAGGAGGCATGGCACCGCCTGTCTCGTTCCAGCTTTCGATGGCGAGGGTCAAGGTGTTCCCAAGGACCGTCGTCCACAGCCACCTGAAATTTTCGCGGTAATCGGCTTTTGGGGAATACCCCGTATTGATCAACCAGGGGTTTATTAATGCGGGGTTAACATTAAGGTGGTTACATCCCAGCTACAGCCGTGGTTTACAACTCCGGTAGGGTTGGTTCACCTGTCGTGGACAGCTTCGGCATGCTGCAGCCCGCCAGGCAGTGACGTCAAAGTCCAAGTTCGATGAGAACTTGCTGCGGGAGATTCAAGCAGAAGCTCACCACCAGGTCGACGGGTTCACCACGACTGCTGCGTCAATGATGCTTCACCCTGCAGTTGGCATGTCAGTTGGCTATGGGTCAAGGCTTTGACCAACCCATAGAGGTGGATAATAACCAACAACAGTAGGGAAAACAATGGTTAATGATAGGGGCACCAGGGGTACGGGATTTTGACCCACTGCCGGTTCCCGGGCCAAGAATTGGGTACAATCTCTATGGGTCAATATTAACCAACCAAAAAGGGGGTAGGTGGAAGCTGTCAGCACAGTAGCCCCATGGTGCCGTCGCGGCTGAACACCCTAATCAACTGGTCTGGTCGTGTTTGCTTCGCTGTTGAATGGCGAATCTTAAGCAATTGATAGCGTTCGCACCGCGCGACCGCCGCCACGACCATGGTAAACATTGAAGCCTTGGCTGTAGGGTACCTGTATCCAATGGTGGTACCTCCGCAACATTCCAAAATCATCTTCACATATCTTCACTACCCAATGCAGCAATTTTGAGGGTTGAGCCGTTCCCAGCAAATATCAATACTTTATTGGTGATTGGTGCCTGTTCTTCCCAAAATGAATCCACTATGAATATCTATGAATTATTTATCTATACACCAATCCAAACATCATAAATAAAGCATTCAGTGACCAGTAGGAAAACATTAATTCACCAGCGTCTAACCAGCCCAGAAGAATTATCGACAACAGAACCATATTTCCACTACTTATAGAAGATTGACTGTTGTATATACAATGTGCACACAATTCCATCAATTACATAAATATATCCATATAGATTTAGATATTGAACCATATATTTATGTAATTTCTATATGATATCTATTCACCAACTCGCTATACCTCACTGATCATTCACCCACCAGGCCGCCCTCCGCGGTGCGCAAGTCCCGGTGGCCCTTCCAGTTCCACCAGCAGCTCCCGTGGCGCCAGCACCGGGGGTCGCGCCGAAAGTCCGAGAGCTGCGGCTGCGGCTGAGGATTCAGCTGGGTGGATCTTTGGAGCCTTGGATCGCTGCTGTTGAGCCAGTTGCGGCGTGTCATTTGCCACGGTGGCTTTAAGCAACCAAGGTTCATGGGGGATAGTCAATATGAAGCAACCATAACAGGGGGTAATAATCAACAAATTTATAGGGAAAACAATGGTTAATGATGGTATTCTGTTGCGACTCGTATGTTTTCTTACCAGTTAAGTACTTGAGTCATTTCGGAGATCTTGGTTGACTGATTGCTGCTGTGAAATAGTGATGGCCAGGTAGATGGAAGACCGCAAGTAGCTGCGAGATTCGGAATACCTAGTGGACAACAGTAGATGGAATGATGTCATAGTTGGAAGAATGAACATCAAATGGGTGATTTCATACATGTTTGATCTCCCCAGTTTCCTGGGATGATTGTTTGTTGATCCAAAGAAGCTTAGGTCAAAGGTCAAAGACATCAACTTCAAGATCACCTACTGGTGGTTTCTCAAGATAGGGGTACAACCAAATGATCCTTCCAGAAATCATTTTTAGTAATCAACCAACAATTTTGGGGTCCCCTATTTTGAGAAACCCCGAAATGACTTCAAGTTGATTACACTCTGGTAAACTAACATAGCAATGGAAAATCCATCATTGATTGGTGGTTTCCCAGGGTTTCACTAGAAAATATGGTTAAAATCCATTGCCAGGTTAGTTTACCGGAGGGTAACTCATTGGGAATGGATTGCAAAAAACAACCAGAGCATGTTGGATATCGGTTCGCTGCCACGGCTCAGGTGACGGCGGTTCCAGATTGGGACCATTTTGGGGCATGATGCTGGTTAAGAACAGTGGCTAATAACTACTGATAATCAACGAGAAGGGTTCAATTTTTTTACTACAGTTGGTGGTTTTGGGACTGATTGTGGTTATTGTAACTGTACAAACAAAAATTTGGAATTCTACGAAGGTCCCTGGTTGAACAGACCGGCAACCGCTGGAATTCCATTGCTTTTCCTCTCAAGGAACCAGGGATTCATGCCTAGTGTTCAATCAGCCTTTTGGTCAAGTTTTTCTGGTCAAAATTGTGGCCCTTCCAGCCTTCCGACTATGCACTGTGTTGTCCCTGGTAGTTCACAGGTTCAGCCCGACTGGTGTTGGAACCCAGTGGTTGAACCTGCTCAGGAGATGAAAGTGCCCAGCAACATGCGTGTCAATGTCGCTCAGCTGCAACGCTTCCAAGCCCACCAGACATCCGAGATCGGAGATCCCTGGAGTTCGCTCTAATACGGAGCCGTCCATCCATGGAGTGGGAACCACCAACCTTCTTCAGAGACACGCATGTACTTAGTGAACAAGCAGAATCCACGAGAACCACCATAAGAAATCTGTTTCTTATGGATTCTTGTTCTTAGTGAACACAGATTTCTCGCAGATCTGTTACATCAGATGTGTTTTTCCACATGTAATTGGTAGTTACCTAGTCCTGGGAAGGACCGGGAAAGGTTCTAGAACATCTCTAGAAGTGATGCCAGCATCGAGATTTTGCGCGGGATGTCCAGATTCTTGGTACAGGCCCACGTCCCAATGATCCCCTTGGGGAACCCCCGTTCAACCCACAAGAAATGCTGGATTTTCTCAGCAACAAAAATACGAAAACAACTTGGGCCCATCAAGTGACAGGTTTTGCGCAGCAGAGGCCTTTGAAGCAGAAGTTCGTCAGTTGACGGGTGTGCCCAGCCATCATCAACGCCTGCGTTTTGGCTTCCCATCCTCGCGAGTACTGAAGGCCAAAGAGCAGGATGACACTCTCCAGGCGTCCTGGCAGCGTTTCAGAGAAACAGTTGACGAAGATCGGACTAATAGGGGATAAGTTCGCCATCATGGTTAATAGTGCTTGATAGTAGGGATTAATATGGGATATGCAAACTGTATGGTGAATCAACTACTATCATCAATTTTAGGGGATATACAAACTGTATGGTGGTTTCTCAAGACAGTTTAACATGTGTTTTTTTCTCAAGCCATAGGGGACCCCCAAATCATCCAGTTTACAAACCATTTATGGGAATAAACCCACCATTTTTGGCGTTCCCAGTTTATGCTTGTATCGGGGTTTCTCAAGCCATAACGGGAACCCCAAAGATGATTGGTTTATTACTATAGATTGTATATAAAGGATGATTTGGGGGTTTGAGAAATCTCCACATCAGTGATCATGGAGCTAAACCACCATCACTGATTCACTGATTGTGGACCATCATTATTAACATTGTCAAGCATGTTTATAATCCGCATAACCATCACTACGTTTGAGCATCATTATCTATGATGAACGATATTCAGACCAACTATGACGCACCATCATCATCAACCATGATGAGCCGGCATTAATTGTGTTGAACCATCACTAGCCACTGCTGACCTTTCATTGAGATCTGAGAGCTGTCGGATATGTGGCACTAATGAGCCAATCCCACCAATTCCAGTTGCATACGAATTGCCAACAAGCACCTTCGGTGAACCTGGTGGTGATCTTTGAAGTTAATTCACAGATCATCTTAGGGAAGGTTGAGATCCAACTCTTTGAACCAAAATGCAATAATTATGTCGAGAGACCCCATGGATGTCATGCTTACAGATTCGTATAATATCGATGTGATAGATTGTATATGTAACATAACTTGCATGTGTTCCATGAAGGTAAATGTATAATGACATGTTTGTGAACAGTTATATAAATCTTGTTGATCCTCAGTTTGTCGTCGGCATGTTGAGAACAGGACTTGGGTTTGCAAGACGGAGAGCTGGTGATCTTGGAGGATTTGCACGACCTTTTCCTTGGAAATTTGGAGACTAGGATTGTTATTGCGCTGGGTCTGGACGTCATATCCCCAGATACTCCATGTATGGTTATATTTACCAATATTTGCCAATATTTACACTAAATAATCTGGTATTTTACACTAAATAACCTGATTATAGAAGTTGGATACTCAATTTTCCTGTCAAATATCCCAACTGATATACCAGACATGGAGCATCTGGACTCCTCTGGAGTCAGTGCTGATTCTGCATTGGGAGCCATCAGGCTTGAACAAGACTTGGGGAGATGTTTTGTCACAAAAAAATGGTTTCGTTTCCAAAACAGACACATGTCGGACCAATGTCGGAAGCCTGTTCCATGACCGGAAAGTTGTCCAAAAACATATGGAAACATTCTGTTCAGTAACATATATATATATATAGTTACTGAGTATGTGTTTTTTTCATATGACCTTCAGTATGTTCAATGACCGTTCAATGAAAAATTCGGGAGATGATTTGTTCAGGAGTTGGGAGTTGGACAGCTGGAAGGCCTGAGCGATGGCGCTGAATTGTATCTGCCTGATTGTTTGATTGACATTTTTTTCCCAGTAATCACATAGTTGGTTAACAAATATGTAGTTGGTGGTTAATAATGGTTAATAATAGGGGATAATCACCAACAATGGTCAAACAACTACTGGTTGGTGGTTTGATTGACATTGTTCATTTTCCCTAGTAGATGTCAACAAATAATAGTTGGTTGACTGATATTTTTCATAGGGGCGGTTCAATCACCAACCAGGTATGATTCCTAAACTTTTAGGCTTTTGGGAACAGGTGAAATGAGATGATGTCTCTGGCTGCATTCCCATCTTCAGAATGAAGTGTGCAGAAATTCCTTCAACGTACCCCATCAACTTCAAGTCGATAGGAAAGCCTCTGGAAAACCACCCGCAGCAGCACTTGGTGTAAACACCATCACTAGTCTGTCGTTTTGAACATTTGATTTATTGTTGACCGGGGTGGTTCAACCACCAAGCAGCGTCAAGTTGGGGTATTTTGTCGCCCATGGTATCAGGGAGCTGTGGATTCTCATCCACTATACCGTGAGTTGATTCTTGTGCCAACAGTTAACAATGGTTAATAATAGGGTGGTTAATGACAATTAGGGGATAAATAACCAACAAGGATATGGTTAAACAACTACTGGTTGGTGGTTTGATTGACATTTGTTTATTTTCCCTAGTAGTTATTGACGAATGGTTGGTTGACTGATATTTTTCATAGGGGGTGAAACCACCAACCAGTTAATTAAGCGATTACCTAGATGCTCCATGTATATATATGTACCTACTTTGGGTCATTTTATAGGTAGATGTAGGTAAATACACCATACATGGAGCATCTGGGTTAGGGAAAATGTGATCAGTGAGTAATTGTGATTTACACCAAATAGTCTTGGAGGCTAGCATACGGGAGTAACGGGCGTTCCCTCATTGGGCAACCACGGCAGCTGATTGGTATCTGGAAGATTGTGAGGAAATTTTGCATGCTTCAGGCCATTGAAGAACTTAAGATTGGTGGTGCTTATTTTGTCGGCCTTTCATTCTTCAGGGTAAAGTGAACAATACCATCTATGCAGGTACAAAGATGACTGGGAATGGTAATAATCCAGATCCGTCCTGTTCAATTTGGAATCTAGAATATGACCTATTTTTCACACCTATGAGGAGGCAATCATGCAGCTCCTCTTTGTTGGTATTACTACCCTGAATTTCTGCTGTCAGCCACACGAGTCCATGTACATGTTTGCAGTATCTCGTAGTCAATATGCTGGGGGGTAGTCTTACCCACCAACACAATGCTGAAATGTCATGGACGATTGCCGTGCAAAAGACCCACACACACACACGAACATGCATCTACGAGCACACACATACTCTTATACACACTTTTGTATCAAGGCTGGCTCTGAATGTCGTTCCAAGACGAAGAAAGGTGATAGCAATGAAGCAGAACAACAACAACAGCAACAACAACAACAACAACAACAACACCACCAGCAGCAGCAGCAACAACAACAACAACAACAACAACACCAGCAGCAGCAGCAGCAGCAGCAGCAGCAGCAGCAGCAGCAGCAACAGCAACAACAACAACAACAACAACAACAACAACAACAACAATTATCATTGCAACAACAAGAACAACAGCAGGAAGAACCGCTAAGGCACCACCAGCACCACCACTGCACATGCGTTGAACCCAAGGAAAGTGGACAGTTCACCATGCACGAAATGTTGGACAAGGTCCCTCCCGAACCAGAGGACAGCCAAGCCCAGCGGTGACCAGTAAAGCCCTAAAACACAGCAGCCTTTGGTTGTTGTCGTTGCTGTGGTTTTGATGTCCTTGTCCTTGTTGTGGGTGAGTCTTGACCTCGTCGTTGGGTTTGTTATTGTTGCCACCTTTGTACTGATACAGATGACATGCATCTACTTGCAGCCAATGATTTTCGAAATTGCATTATTGTACGCTGGTACATGTGCTGGGGATCGACATTGTTCATGTTTGTCGGAGATCTCATGAAAACAACGACCAACATCCTGAGTTGGTGGTATGAGTTCCATATGCTGTCAATTGAAACCACCAACCAGTGATGCTTGGCTAGTTGATGGTTAATGATGGTTGGTTCATGGTGGAATTCATATGGTCATGCTGTTACATTTGTCAACCTGGTTGGTGGTTTCAAACTTGTTTGATTTCCCCTAGTGTTCCCGGCTATTGTTGGTTGACTTGCGCGTATTTCTCATGACAGGGTGGTTCAACCATCAACCAGTGATCATGGTCACCCTCAAAGCATCCAGCCGCTACCCACGGTTATCCCAATCATCCAACCATACCAAACAAATGAGGTACGCCATCGTCACGAACACAACCTGAATCACTGGGCTGCCAGGGTTCGGTGGAGCCAACAAATTTGGTGATTCCTTTTGCCCCTGACTGTTTGAAATTGATACTTGGTTGGTGGTTTTAAGCATTTTTGATTTCCCTAGAATGATTGACACATGGGTAATTGATTGGATTTTTTCACTGGAGTTGAAACCACCAACTAGATAGGTACTCTGAAAATCATGAAATTGAAAACAGTGGTACCTATCAATGACTGAAACACGGTCAGTGAGAAGTGGCTGATGCTTTTGATTGTTCTTTGTTTCACTGACGTGGTGATTTGCGTAGGACAAGTGCTCTGAAAAGCATGTAGTCGGGACCCAACCTCGAATACTTACATACCAGCTGACCATACCTACCTACCATAGGTTGAAGTGACCATGGTGCTGCCAACTTAACAATTGGGGATAGCAACTTGTGATGCTACACTTCAGGGTTTCTCAAGCCACAGGGAACCCCAAAAACGGTTGGTTTGATACTATAAATGATTAGAATTTAAGGGATGATAACTGCGACCCCTATGGCTTAAGAAACCCTTCGGTGGCATCCTTTATTTTCCCTTGGCGGGTCGGCCGACCCAGGGTCGCCAACCACTGCCGGTCCAGGGCTGCATTGCCAGGACCCAGAAGAGATCAGCACTACAACTCTGTTCTTAGACGTGTTAGCGGCCTTCGAAATTGAAGCCTATGCAACTTGGCACTTATCCATGCCATTCCATGCCATTGCTATGCCCTGACTTGGCACTTATCCATGCAACTTGGCCTATGCCCTGCTGGTGAAAGTTGCAACTCTTTGGTGAATATTTGGATAGGTCAGGACAAGACACGAACACCGAGACTGTGAACTGGTTGTTCCTTCTTTCCCTGCAACAACCTTCACCAATCGTGCTCATGAATCGGGGGCTTCTCAAAATAGGGGCACCTCAAAGCCAGCCTCAAAGCTATGGTTGGTGTACTGCATCATTGGTGTTGGATCTCAACTCTCAACCACCAAGGGATGAGCGTCTTCAACGGAGTTGTGTCATCAATAAGGGATGCAGCTGGGGCAAAAAATGGAGTCAAGTGATTCATTTGTTTCGGGTGCTGGTCGGTGGTTTGATTGACATTGTTCATTTTCCCTAGCAACTATTACGAATCAATTGGTTGGCTAGCAATTTTTCATCGGGATGGTTCGACCACCAACCGGGATGGCTTTCGGTCCAGAATTTTGACGTTGGGCAGTCCCACATTTGCAGCAGAGATATTCGGCAATGCCAAGTTGTAAGCTCACAGGTCCCCAGCAACGAAGGAATCCTCATTTTCACCAGGGTCAACTGCCAACGTTTGTGACACACCATGGACAACACAATGCCCTGCCGTGACCCATGGATGTGCAACCCTATTGCATTTGATTAACTGCTTCATTACCCACCAGCAGTATAGAGGTTGCAACACACCTCATAATGTTAATTACGTACTTTGATCAATAAGCCGCTATGCATCCCAGTTAAAAACCCCAACTGCACATACACCATCATACACCCAGGTCCAATCTCTTGAAATTTGGTGCTACGGCTTTCGCTTGGAATCAGCAACCAACACCGCAGGAGATAGACTTTTGGCGCAGCATTCGGGGCCGCCTACGTAGCGCGCTGAAAGCAACCAGTCTGAAATTCATCATTGTGCGCGTTGCACGGAGTGTACCTTGTTGTTGTTGCTACGTGTTGCTATCAAACTTGGCTAGTCAACTATAGGAATTAGCAAACAAACCATGAAAATTGGTTTGTTATGTTGTTGTTGTTGTTGTTGTTGTTGTTGTTGTTGTTGTTGTTGTTGTCGTTGTTGTTGTTGTTGTTGTTGTTGTTGTTGTTGTTGTTGTTGTTGTTTGTTGTTGTTTGTTGTTGTTTGTTGTTGTTTGTTGTTTGTTGTTGTTGTTGTTGTTGTTGTTGTTGTTGTTGTTGTTGTTGTTGGTTGTTTGTTGTTTGTTGTTTGTTGTTTGTTGTTTGTTGTTTGTTGTTGTTGTTGTTGTTGTTTGTTGTTTGTTGTTTGTTGTTTGTTGTTTGTTTGTTTGTTTGTTTGTTTGTTTGTTTGTTTGTTTGTTTGTTTGTTTGTTGTTTGTTGTTGTTGTTGTTGTTGTTGTTGTTGTTGTTGTTGTTGTTTTCGTTGCTGTTGCTATTGTTAACTAATCACTGTTAATCACCGCTATCAACCATTATTAACCACTTTAAAACCATTTAAAACCCATCAACCAGCTGGTGTTTGGCGGTTGTTGTTGTTGTTCTTGATGGTCATTGTGCTGCTGTTGCTGTTGTTTTCCTCGCTCTCGTTCTTGTTGGCCGAGCCGCGGTGCCTTTGTTACGGATGGGTACCATGGAACGGAGGATGGTTGGATCCTATAGCTCCACCAAGAAATTGCGAGCTGGGTCAAGCAGTTCACCAACCAATGTTATAGCTGGTTTATGGTTAATAATAGGGGATAACAATCAACAACAATGATAGTGATGGGGATATACCAGCTATATATGGCGAGCTGGGTCATGGCTTTCACAAACCAAATTCATGGGGGATAATGACCAACAAGAATACGGGAAAACAATGGTTAATGATGGGGGAACCAGGGGGACGAGGTTTTGACCCACTGCCATATTGATGACACCCCGCTATTTGATGGTAAATCGCCAGCTAGCTAAGGGTTTGCATGGATTTAGTAAGATGGATCTACAATGAATTACCAAACAAATCACCAGCATTGGATGGACAAGCTCATTTCAGCAGCTGAATTTCCAAGATTTTCACGGTGCCCCCCAGTTGCCCTTGACAGTTTCGGCCACGGCTTTGGAGGTGCCTGAATCCCAAAGGGGGTAGCATCACCTCACCCACAAGGTGGTCAGGGCGTGTACGAGGTGATGTACGTCTGATTCGACCAGGGATGTGTAGCATCTTATGGCCAGCAAATGGTGGTTTAGGGGACCTCGAAATCATGAAATTTGAACCATTGATAGCAATAAGCCATCCGTTTTGGGGGTCCCCTATTTTGAGAAACCACCATGTGTATCCACGATGGCCATTATCCCCTATTATTAACCACCTCAGTTTGGTGGTTTCAAACATTTTTTATTTTCCCTATCATCTATTAACAAATGGTTGGTTGACTCATATTTAACAAATGGTTGGTTGACTAATAATATGTAACAAACATTTTCTATTTTTCACAGGGGTGGTTCAACCACCCAATTGCGCACCTCCAAAAACTGTGAATCTCAACTGATCCAAGTCCTTGGCGCATGGCGCATGCCCAGGAAGACGAGTCCCAGGGCGAGTTGGTACTCGGTTTGTCCACGGGTCTTCAGAAGATTCAGCAGTTGCCGCTCGGCGCGGGGAAAATGTTGAGGCTTGACCAGAACAAGTGTTAATAAATGTTATATAATAATGGTTCACTACTACTGGCTGGTGGTTTTAAACTATGGTTAATGATAGGTTAATGATGGGGGATAATAACCAACTAATAATGGTGAAACAACTACTGGTTGTTGGTTTCAAACATTTTTTTGTTTTCCCTATTAGTTGTTAACAAATAGCTGGTTGACCAATATTTTTCATAGGGGCTGAAACATGTTGAAACCACCAACCAGAGGATTAACGACAACAGTCGTGAGTCTGGTTGGTTGAACGATTGTCATGACATGGACATCGTGCTGCAATGATCTATAGCAAGAACTATAGTGTATAGGAAGCACGACACAAGTAGCCAATAAAGGTAACAAGAATCAACTTTGTAGTAATAATGACACTGGGAATATGTAAATTAGAAGCCGTGCTCTCATGTCTAGTGGTTACAGTTGGTGACCCTGGGAGGACCGTGATGGTGTCATGACGCCCGCCGAGGTTTCGACACCACGACACACGGCAGCGGATGCACCTGCTGCTGACCTCACTGCCCTTGCGACGGAAGACGCACACCACCAAGATGCACATCTCAAGCCCCTTGGTGACCACTGATGGGTATGGGTCAACCAATAATGGGGATAATTACCAACCAACAATAAGGAAAACAATAGCTAATAGTAGGGGAAACAGGGGTACGGGATTTTGACTCACAGCCGAGTAATATTAACTATCAATATTAAGCAGCAATTTCATAGGGAAAACAATGGCTAATGATGGGAACCAGGGGGACTAAGGGTTTTGACCCATAGCCTGATGAGTGGCGGAAAGAGCGGCTTCAACTGTCGATCACTGGTTGACCACTAGCTATCCATGTGCTAAACCGATAGTTAATCATTGGTTGATCATTCGTCGCTGGGTAACTATTAGCTGACCCTTGCTTGACCGCTAGCGGCGAAGCATTAGCTAATTCGACGAAAGCCATTATTGGATGATTGGTTGAAACAAGCCGTGAATCTTGGGATGTGCTTTTGCCACCAAGCACATGCCGATGGGTCAACACCAGTCACCCCGTTTAAAGGTTGTTGTGAACATAGACTTGCTCCACCAGGCTTTTTTTCCCGGTGGTGTTCCCCTTTCAAAAAAGCAAGGCGTTCGACCTCTTGCATGGCCCCGTCTGGGATTTGGCTACCAAGTATTGACAATGACATTAGCCACCAACAATTGGGGTATGTCAAAAACACGGCATTCTGGATATTGGTGATTGAAATGGGAGTGGTATCCCCAATCGTACAGTATGGCAGTGGGTCAAAACCAAGTGGCTATGGGTCAAGGCTTTAACCAACCAACTTCATGGGGGATAATAATCAACAATTTCATAAGGGAAACAATGGTTAATGATAGCGGAACCAGGGGTACGGGGTTTTGACCCACAGCCAAGTGCCCATGTGAATTGTAAGGGATCTACCAACAAAAACTGGTGGTTTCTCAATAGCTGGTGGTACCACCAAAGTTATGGTTGGTTTGCCAATAATGATATGAAGGATGATTTGGGGGTACTCATATGACTTGAGAAACCACCATTTGGTGTCAGCCGCTTCCGCGGTTAGAGCCTCATTGTTTGTAGCGGTGATGGTGATGCCCAAAGCTATGTACCTTTGTGGTTCATGAGCCATTCTGACGCCCAAACAGGATCACTAAACCTTTACAACAAATTACAGCAATTTGTTGATAATCAATGGTACGGTGTCGTGGTTCAGAATGGTTGCTCGTGGTTGGTCAATTCATGGGTTTGTGGTTGTCAATGGTTACAATTTTGTTTAAAACTTATGTGGCAAAAACAACTGTGATCAAAATATGGTGGTGTCTCAAAATAGGATCACCCCCAAAGTTATGGTTGGTTTATCACTATGAGCTATGAGCACCATTGGATGATTTGGGGGGGTACCCCTATGAATTGAAAACTCCCCAAACAAAATAAAATCAATCAACATACAGTAAGCCGTAAAACAAAAAGTGCTCAAAAAAAAAAAGCTCAGTTTCAAAGCCATATCCTTCAGATCCAACTCTTACCGCCAGCAACCTCAATGCATATCTCAAAGTTACAAGTTACAAGATATCATTCATCTTGTTGCCCTCGTCACGCGTTGCGTGACGTTCCCGTGAACCTCGCAGCCCGAGGGGACCACTTTCTGGCCGGCGTCATGGATTTGGTACTAGCGCCTGGGCTGGGACCAGGCGATGTGCACCCCAAGGAAGTGGTGAAGCACCGGGGTCGCCTTATAAGCTGAACTGACCCTACAAGGTGGGCCCCCGTAGTTAGCTAAGTTGGCCTGAAACTAGGGTAACTACCAGTTATGGTAGATATAACTACAGCTATATGGCTTATATTGGCTTATTAATCAACCTATAACCAGGGGGCCCACATTGTAGCGACCAGCTCTAGAAGGTGAACTACCTGGCTATAGACTTGGGCCTGGTATGGGTTAGTGAGTTAGTGATGGTTAGTTCACCAACCTTCCAATGAAGCCATGCTGACTTGGAGTTAGTTCGGCTATCATGCTGATATCTCAGTTCAACACCCAAATGCATCCTTTTCTTTTTCAATCCATCGACCGAATTTGGACTGTGCCCGGGGACAAGATTCACTACCAGTGCCACGAGAGTTGGCATCGGACGTGGTCGTAGTGTTGGTGCGAAAGGGTTGTCAAGGTGACGCTGCCCAACTCATCTTGCTGCCAGCAGCCACTCTTGCACATACGAAACGAAGAAATTGTGATGGTGAATGTTTAAGGTGAGCATCCAAAGGGGGATGCCCTTACAACTAGATTGAAGGTGATACCCTATGCTTCCAGTTGCCATGAAATTGGGGCTGGCAACGAATCGGTTTCTACCATTGTTGTAAGTGGGGTTGATGACCTACTATAGTGGCAACTGGAAGCAGAGGGATATTTTGATATATTATCAAAAATCATAAATGCCGCTACAAGAAGTTCTAGTGGGAATCAATGTCATGAAGGAGCAATATTTAATATTGACCGTGGATGACTGTGGCTCCAATGTCATTGAGCCATTTATTATGGAGAAGCACATTGACAAGCCATTGAACTCCCTTTTGAATCATCACAATACAGTATATACAATGTGGGCCCCCTGGTTATAAGTTGATTAATAAGCCAATATAAGCCATATAGCTGTAGTTAGTTATATCTACCATAACTGGCAGTTACCCTAGTTACAGGCCAACTTAGCTAACTAAGGGGGCCCACCTTATACATATATATATATATATGTATATATATATATATATGTATATATATATATATATATTTTATGTGTGTGGGTGTTTTTGTAGCCTGGCAACAGCTTCACCGAGGAAATGGATCGCAGGCACATGCTCAGCCGCCTTCAAATCACTTACGAGGGTGAGAAGGTGGGCTACCCCGTTTGAATCCTGTTGGTCCGGCAATTTGTGGATCCATAAATACTTGGCGTACCCCCAAATTAGACTTCGAACAGAGTGGCGAATGCAGGGCTTACTAGCCGAAAGTGCTCAGCAGCAATGTTGTGGTTTCTCAAAATAGGGGTATCCCCAAACCAGCCAATGTTAACCATGTGTAGTAATAAACCAACCATTTTTGGGATCCCCAATTTTGAGAAACCACCATGTGTATCTATGATTGTGGTTGCTGGTGCTTGTTCATCAGCTAAAAAAGTGTCCTTGTCGAGCCCATGATATTCTGGTACTGGTCAAGCCCATTTTGACAGCCACTTTGATGGTGAATACGGATGCGGTTGTGGAGCAGTCCCGCGGGACATACAAATACATGTTGAATCATGTTGAATCATTTTGACTATAACATCAATACCAACAACAACAGCAACAACAACAACAACAACTACTACTACTACTACTACTGCTACTACTACTACTACTACTACAACGACAACAACAACAACAACTACTACTACTACTCCTCCTCCTTCTCCTCCCACTATTATGCAGCGTTCCGACTACACCAGTATTGTTCATAGTTCGGTATGCGACGGTATGTGTTTATTACAGCTTGTTGTCATGACAATCACCATCGCCTCCCACATGATTCGCGCTGAAGCAGCCTCCAACATGCACCGCAGAACTTTGGAGTTGTATCTAGCTGTAATGCTTCCACGAGTTCAAGAGTTACGTTTGAGTTTGAATGCCTCTAAATGTCCAAACGCAACCAAGTGAATTTGCTTTATGGGATGAGTAGCGCACTGGGCTGCCAACCACTAACAGCAATCATGTTTTATTGTCTTTGGAGTGTAGTTATATAAACTTCATCAGCCCCCATTCATCGTTATTGTCACTCACTATCGTCGATCATAAACAATCATCAACCATGCTTTACCATCGTTAGACCATCAACGACCACCAATCATTAGTTATCAAATGTCAACCAAAAATGTTGGAAACTATTGCTCGACAACCAGTTTGTAACCTTTTTTCTTAAATCATTGTCAATCATTCACCATTGTTCTTAACCATTGCTGTCAAACATCCACAGTGTTAACCACTCGTTATTCATCAGCCGTGATCATTAATCATTGATTTGCCAAGTTGACTTACAATTAGCCATTGGTTAATCGTGTCCAGCTGTTATATGGGTGGTTCATGCTGAACGTTCTGGAGATATTGCCATACCGGGGCGGCTCCGTGCCATGCCCCCAGCAGGAAATTCCAGCCGTGAGATCTTCATGCCGCTGTGTGCATGCTGTGCCAGTCGCTCATTATCACCTGGCTATGGGTCAATACCTAACCAACCAATAATGGGGGACAATTCCCAACAATAATAGTCGAAAAACAATGGTTAATGATGGGGGAACCAGGGGGACTAAGGGTTTTGACCTACAGCCACCTCGACCATTTCAGTGTGTCATACGATGTTTCTCATGTCTCAGCCACGTTCGCGGGCACATGCCAATGCAAGCCTAGCTGTTAGTTGCCTCAAGAGTTGGTTCACCATTAGCCATAAATCAACCAGCCATTGTTTGTTACAAACCTCATTTGATAATCATAAATCAGCCATTAACCATTGGCATCAAGAGTTGGTTCACCGTTAAGCGTTGTTCTCCATTGTTGTTCACCATTGCTTTGTTGCTAACAAATCTGGTTAACCATGGTGAACAACAGGTAGATTGACCTGGTGAATCACCATTGGTCAATTGTTGGTAGATTCACCGTTGATTTGTTTGTTGCTAAGCATTGGTTAACCAGGTGAATCAGTCTCCGAAGTTAACTTGGCTAACCAATTGTTGTTCACCATTGTTTCACCATTGTTGCTAAGCATTGGTTAACCAGGTGAATCTACCTCCAAGTTTCTTCACCTTTCAGTCTCCGAAGCTCCAGGGCGTGGATGCCGGTGGCCTCACGCGGGATTTCTTCTCCAGCTTTGCACGTGACGTGGCGCCTGTGAAGTGTGAAGCATATGCAGCTTCTCCATGTGATGGTTGGTTTCTTAAGATAGGGAACACTAAAATTGGATGGGTTATTAGATGTTATTAGCATAAATGGTTCATATTGGATGATTAGTTATTAGTTATTGATTATTAGTTATAAATGGTTACTATTGGATGATTTGGTGGGTCCCCTATTTTGAGAAACCCACATGAACAGTATACTTACCTACATTTGGGTAGTTTTGAGCCAGGGGTATCCATTTATCCCGTGAAAGGGGGAGCAATTTGGAGCTACCAAGAGTGTTCCAACCAAATGATAGTAGTATTGTGGTGAATAACCTGTTGTGATTGGGCTGAGAAGTGAGTCAGCTGTGAAATCTGGGACAGACGGGAGCATGCTGGCACATGCCCAGGTCCCAGTGGATGTTTTCAACGCAGGCAGACATCCAATACTCAAAGATCAGCAACTAGATCCCGCCAAAGGGAACTATGACAAGAAGAGGATGTCCCAAACATCGCCAGTCCGACATGCAACACTCCACCCATGGCTTCAGCAACAGTTGTGTCATGAATGTTCTCACTGACCATTCTTTAGTAATTCTGTAGTATGTGGATCTATGTGGTTGTTTCTCAAGTCATTACCCCCAAAGCATGCAGTTCATTAACCATTCATTGTAATAAACCAAGCATTTTTTGGGTCCTCCATGGCTTAAGAAAGCAACCATGTGTTGCTTGCCCCAGCTTCCAGAGTACATCCCACGGCCGCCCCTCGCGGCATCCTTAGGACACATGGCGGAAGAAAAAGACCTTTGGCGCAGTACTGGGCGCGGATCACTCCATCCAGTCTACGAGCAGCTGGGCCATCGTGGTTGCCTCCCCGGGATGCCCTGATGTCACCTTGGGTTGGGACAGGTGGTAAGCCTATGAATGTGATCATGAATGTGGATCGCAGTTTCTCCTCTTGACTCACCACCAAACAGAAGCGGGAGTTCTTTCGTATGTGTTTGTTGGTTTGCCCGCTCTTCTTGCAAAACACAGACTTGACATGTTGAAATAAGACCCAGTTGTCCAATGTCACCAGTCTTCAAATCGCGCTTTATACTTGCCTACACAGGACATAGATGAACATAGGTCATGACAGTGAATGCAAGTAAGCGTAGCATTCGGCCCCAAAAAGATGACATCAATGAAGAATCTAGTCTCTGATTTACGGCTAAATATCAGCAGTGGAACTAGATAGACGTTCATTTACATGTAATACATGTATACCGTATAGTGTTGCTGTGCAGTTGTGCTTCTACATTTACATAGCCATATCGAATAACCATTTTATCACGTAACATCATATACCATACAAAAACATGCATGTTAAATATCAATACTTGAATGTGTAGATATAAACATATATATATATACACATAGACTTTTATACATATCATATACATATACAAATAGTATGTATACACACAAATATGTAATATTATATACAGTAAGATACATGTGCGAACCAGCTAGTAGCACTAAACCCACCTGAAAGCTTGGAACCTGCGAAGCCAGGCATGTGGCTCAAGCAGCCAATGGGCATCGCCGGGTTTCGCAGCACGCCAATCGTTTCTACCAGGCACGAACGAACCATCCGCCCCAGCGGCGTAGGGCCGATGGCTTGCCCCCAAGGTCCAAGGTGGATATGGGAGTGTCTCAGAATAAGGGTAACCCCAAAAGATGGTGGGCAACCGTGGGTAAGCCCATGAAATGGGGTGGCTTATTACTATCAATGGTTAATATGGGATGGATTTGGGGTAGCCCTATCTCGAGAAACCAGCATATCAAGTCAGGTTTTTCAGGCCCGAACTTGAGCAGCGTTAGGAGTACAACTGGTTTCATTGGCAAATGATCTTGTACTATAAGACTCATGACAAATATATCCAAACTACTCGACATGTTTATTGTTTGTGATGCCTAATCATTCCAAATACGATAGATACATGGGTATGGCGCCATACTGTAGGATAAGCACTAACCCACCAAAGCTGATGATTTTTTCACAAATGGAAACCATTAGAGTCTTGGGGGTAACACTATGGCTTGGAACACAACCAAACGAATATTAGATCAATATGAACACATGTCCTTTAAATGAATAGTGATTTCCTTTCTTTTGGCACTATTTGGATATAATTGGTACATATCCCACTATTGTTGGGGTTATGGTGGAAACCAATGATGCTCCATGATTAGCCACCTAGCCACTCCAGCATGGCTTGGGGTCGGCCAGCCCAGAAGCCTGGTCGATGGCAAATTGGTTTCGGCAGGTTCATGGCTGGCATCCTGGCTCTACATGCACAAATGGTGGTTTCTCAAAATAGGGGACCCCAAAAATGGATGGTTTATTACTATAGATGGTTAATAAGGGGTGATTTGGGGGAACCCCTATTTTGAGAAACAGCCAAATTCACACAAGATACAAGTCTGCAACTGCACGCATACTGCCACAGATGGCTATGGGTCAAAACCCCGTACCCCTGGTTCCCCATCATTAACCATTGTTTTCCCTATCATTGTTGCTTAATATTTTGTTGGTTAATATTGACCCATAGCCATAGGTTCATGCAGCACATGTGGAGTTTTAATCAGCACCTATCGTGTTCCACTAGCTCAGGGGAAATATGCGATTGTAGATTCTAGACTGGTTTTTTACTGCACGTGTATTTATGATTCTTTTGTGTTTGTTTAAAGAAAAAGTATCTTTAATCTACATATGTATATATATATATATATGTATATATGCATATTGGTTTATGCAAGGATATAGAGAGATACCAATAATTTATATATATATACATATGCTGCGTTCTTATACATGCACCCCTGGATTTGTGTCTTTCCCGGTCACAAACCACTAGTTAGAACATGTTTGTGACATCCAGTGCGACACCCTGGATGTGTTCAGGCCTGCGGACGCGTCTTTGCAATGGCCATTCTGCCACTTGTCGTGGGCAGTGGTGACAGCTGCAGGTGCTGGCATTTGGGGTTGTCCTACATGGCTATGGGTCAATATTAACCAAACAATAGTAGGGGATAATCACCAACAATCATAGGGAAACCATGCTTAATGATGGGGGAACCAGGTGTACGGGGTTTTGACCCACAGCCAAGTGGTGGTGCCACAAACCATCCGAGTTCATAGCCACTTTGAATAGGGAAAGAACTCGTTTTGGGGGGTGCACCCTTTTGGACAAAGCCATTTTTGATACAGGTCAATACTCAAGACCACAATGCAGGATGAACATCACAGCAAGTGACTGAGAGTGGGAAGCATTCTCCGGGGTACAGGGTACATACAACCATACCAGGGAGTAGGGCATTGTGTTATGGGACCGGTCCAACGGCACCAGCAGGTTTCTGGTCACAGTTGAAAAGTGTTGGTGCTTCAAACTCCATGTTTTTTTCAGCAAAAAAGATGTCATTCATAAAGACCAATTCACTGCCGTACGATAACAGTTCATCAAGAGACCCCAAGTTGCGGCCTTGTTGAGGTCAAACAATAGGCTTGAGGCATTGTTTCCTTTCGAACAGTTAATGACTATTTAAAGGCATCGATTGGTACTGAGACGAGTCATGTTACAAAATTATTGATTAACGGTCTCATTCTTCAGGGAAGAGTATTACCATTGGTTATCCAGCTTTATGCTGGCCAATGATGGCTATTGATGGCGAATGATGGCTAGTGGTTTGTCAATGGTGGCCAATGGTTAGTTAATGATGGCTAATGATGGCTAATGGCTAATGATGGCTTGTGATCAATTGTAATGGGATGCCATCATTGAATCGCAAATGTAAAATGTATCAATGACTCGGGCTTAGGATTTTTGAATTCTATGTTTTCACTTCACTGGTGTCCCGGTGTCCCGTGGTGGCCTCACTGATGTGCACTGGTCGCTGGTCGCTGTGGTTCAACACGGGTCATCTAAAGGCCGCACTTCACAGGCCTCGCATGGCCTCGCAACATCCCAGTTGCCAGCCTCGCATGATGCGCGGCTGCATCGGCCATCGGCTGCGTGGCCCAGGCATGGCTGCAAGTTGGGTCGTCCCTTGTCTCGGCCCTTCGTTCGCTTGCTGCTGCACTTGAAGCCCAAGAATCTTCAGGAGCTGCAGGCTGGACCGATAGCGTCAGGGTGCACTCCTGTTGATCAATTGCAGCCACATATGAGGGTTCTTAAGGTAGGAAACCCCCCAAAATGGTTGGTTTATGACTACAAATGGAGGTTTCCCAAAATAAAGGTACCCCCAATGTTCATCCCATTTTAAACGTTTATGGTACTAAACCATCTATTTTTGGGGGGTTCCCAACATAGCAAGAAATCCCTATATCTACTATGGACATGAACATGCACAAAACAACTGAGAACCAGGACGTCACACCTCAAGGACCCATGTGTAAAGAACACAGGGGCTCCGAAGCTCCCTGCGTAGCATCGACATGGTGATCACCAGCCATGAAGGTGAGGATCAACAGCCAGTGAACCAGTATGAACCAGTAGCATCAGTAGCCATCAACAGCCATTAATGGGAGATGGCGATGGGTCCTCATTGACCAACCAATGATAGAGGCTTCTAACCAACAATCATGGGCAAAACAGTGGTTAATGATGGTGAACCAGGGGTACGGGGTTTGGAGCCATAGTCATATGGATGTGTTAATTTGATGGGAAATCACCATCCATTTACTGATATGCTTTAATATCTATCTAACATTGATTTGGTTATCTGCCAAGCCATGACGTGGTACCCCCGAAACTGCAATGGCTTCCATTTGTCAAAATATCATTAGCTTTGGCGGGGCCCGTTGTTTTTGACTTGGCACATACTGATTTGACCAACGGATCAACCATCAATCGCTTGGCCAGAAGCTCTCAGGAAATCTCACATGACATGGCCACTGTTGCCATCCTTAATCGGTTGCCCAGAGGTGCCCACTTCGCGAGATCCAACAGACCTTGGTAGTGGATCACTAATCAACCTGGTGGATCCTAACATACGCTGGTTGATCTACCAGTGGTGCTTGGTACTGGATCTTAACAAACCTTGGTTGATCAACCAGTGGTTCGCAATTTACCAATTCCTTGTTACGACTCTTTGAGGGATCCTTCACAGGAAACGGGTCACAAGGCCATGTTTCTTGGCTCATGACCTTTCCAGTGTTGTGAGTTCGGTATGAGTGGTTTGTTTCAAGCTATTTGTTTTCAAATGCGAACGTCCATTATATGAGTTGCCAAACATGAAAGTGGGCTGCCATATTGCCTATCTCCGGTGCATCTTTACCAGCGGTGCCAGGCGGAGTTTCAACATGAAAATGGTGAACAAACGGACTTTCGTTTGCGGAAAGATTTTCTGGAGCATCTTGCGCAGCAGAACTGATGGGTATTGGTCAGAGCGTGCAGGAACCGGGTAAGCCACTGAAATGCGGTTTAAAGTGTAGGGTTTTTTTCAAGAATGATGTTGCCCGCAAAC
This sequence comes from Symbiodinium kawagutii, assembly GCA_009767595.1. NCBI lineage: Eukaryota > Dinophyceae > Suessiales > Symbiodiniaceae > Symbiodinium > Symbiodinium kawagutii. The sequence goes on along the minus strand of VSDK01005185.1, from coordinate 648,756 downwards.
CACCCAAGGACTATCATTTTTCCAGTGGAAACCGTCAATTCGATGTCAATTCTTGAAGTACATCATGTTTAGATTAGAATTGATCCTGTTTGAACTGTCAGAAGAAACTTGGTCTCAAGATTGCAGAAGCAGGCGGCTCCTAGGACGCCTTTGGAAGACTTGGGCCTTGCGGGAATCTTGACCTTCTCAAAGGACAAGAAGGAGTTTCTGCCAGGTGAACTGCTGGGTGGCACCTGCTGTACCCGGCTGTACCTGCAAGGTGGACTCTCAATGTTTGCTGAGTTGGTCTATAGCTAGGGTGACTAGTTATTACAACTAGCTTGTTGAAGGGCGAACTGTGGGAGGGGCAACCTTGCAACACTTTGGGCGGGTTCTTGCGGCAACACTCAGCCGCTTCACCCAACGAAACTGTTCAAATTGGCCGATCTTTTCGGTGCTTGGCCTCTGCCTGGTGACCGGCCGCAGGTGGTGCTCAGATGGAGGTGACGGATGAAAACAAGGCTCCTCGAAACGGCAAGCAGTTCGTTCATGCTGGGCTTGGGAGATAGTGACTGTGGATGGATGATGCTTTCCTGGCCGGCCTGACCCCATTCATATTCAGCGTCGCAAAATGAGATGTATACAGTACATAAACACCTATAAAAACCTAAAAACACATAGAAACACATTTAAAAAACCTACAAAAACCCTATAAAGAACCCACACATACTAGCCATCGATCTTGGGCACTCAATCGCAGAAAGGCCATTGATCTTGGGAGAGATGCAGGGCCAGAACCGCTCATAGTTGTTGCTAAATGGGTATTTCTCAACACAGGGGTACCTCCACTTATTATCCTTTATGGTAGTTTCTCAAGCCATAGGGGACCCCAAAAATGGTTGGTTTGTTACCATAAGTGGTTATAAACTGGATGATTTGGGGGGTCCCCTATTTTGAGAAACCCCCTTTTTAACCATTTGTAATAGTAAACCAACCATAGCTTTGAGGTTTATATAGGGGTACCCCCACTTGTTACCCATTTATCAATCATTCAGAATGATTAGTAAACCGACTAGTAGTTGTTTAACCATCATTCTTGGTGATTATCCACTTGGCATCCCACATTTATTGAGAAACACCCAAATGGATAGCTCAAGTGCCAAGATAAAACTGAGGGCAGCGTAGACCTCCAAGCCGGTGAAGCTTACTCCCATGTTTTGTCATTTCTGACTGTGGTGATACCAGCAGATTCTCATACCTGGGGGTTTCCCAAGCCATAGGGAACCCCAAAAATGGTTGGTTTATTACTCTAGATGATTCCTGTTGGAAGGTTTTGGGATACCCCCTATTTTGAGAAACCTCTACAAAAGGCATCATGTGGACCAGAAGCTTTGGGCGATGATCTGACATCTTGGAGACGTAATTTGGGACGGTCCACAATGAATGGTGATACTCCTCCACATATTGGTGATGAAAAGCATCAGCTACAGTTGCTGGGGCCACCAAATGCTAGATAACTTAGCTAAAAACTGTGGTAAGTGCCAGTTCTGGTAGATTTATAACTACACCACAACTATTGGTACAGTAGTTACCCTAGTTATGTCCACAAACCAACGTATATCTATATAGTTAAGCCATAACTTGTGTTAAATATATATAATTCTACCCAAATATAAACCACGTTATAACTAGTGGGGATACCACCTTGTAGAGTTTCGCGTCACCTATTGTTTGAAACAAGACCACGTCATCCTTGCAACCATTCGGCCATCATCGTATTCAGCCAATTTCACCCCCAGCAAAGTACCAGGCAGAAACTCAGCTACATAGATGGGAATACACTGAATACATTCCATGGCCGAAGTGCAAGCGAATGAAGCTGAAAAGGATTGACTAACAGTCTACTGCTGCTTGTGTGCCCCAAAGTGGATAGGCTCCTTTTTTGACCCATCCCCAGTCAGACATCCCGCATCCAGGGTCCACGCTGGTTCTGAGTGTGGATTATATGGATCGGGTGATCGTGACTCAACTCCACAATGACTAGTTGTTTGCAGATGTTTATTTTCCTCGCAACCAGTGATAGTTGATTTTGATATTCATTCTCCATCCACTGCTTTATATGTGTATATATATATATAGATTGTGTTCTCCAAGTACTTTGAGACTGTGCAGAAGGAGCTGATTTGTTGGGTCCAAACACGGACACTTCAGAAGGTATGGCTGGAGCACTAGGGATTCATCGCACATCGCAACGGAAGCTCCCCGCGATGAACTCTCAGCTGCGTGTGAGGAGCTGTGGCTATGGCATTCGCTGAACTACGTGCCTAGATGGTTGTTTAGCTTGGCCGACTTGTTGCGCTGCAATATGCTTGAGTTGCCTCAACTGTTGCAGGCGGTGGAATATGGTCCCTTCGTGTTTTTTTGATCAACAACTTTCCGCGGGGATTCTCAATGCGTATAGCTTCAACCATGGCTTTTTATAGCAAGTTATTCATGGGCCAAGAACTTGTGTCAACGTGGGATTACAATAAGGAACTCACAAGAAGAGCTGCCATAGCTGCCATAGATGCATTTGATGCTAAGTTAGAAACCGAAAAACGATTCGGACAACAACTCCCAAACATCACATCTGGTCCCTTATAGATTGTCACGCAGGATCATGCAGCTCTTCGGATGCTGGCTTAGAGCAGTCCAACATTTTCTTTGGGCACTTCCCCTCCAAATTTGAGAAGAACACAACATACACAACCTTGCACTGGATATTTGTTTGTCCCTTACAGCATGTCCACTAGCGCCACAGGGTCTTGACCCACAAGCATATTGTCCAAAGAATTTCACAAACCATGAAAAACAACTACGCAGAGCACGGTCATTTTGCGGCCGAAAAACAAACTCAAACTGTTGGGCGGAAACCAATCTTTGGGGAAAGCGATGGATGGACACAGACATACGCATACATGGCCATGGGTGGTCACCATCTATATACAGCAGCTAAAAATGGGTAGGTGAACCTACCAAGAAGGATTATTTTGTTGTTGATTTATTGAGACATCGGTATATCCTTAACATTTGAACACTGGTCACTTATCTACCCCATCCTCACCATCTTAACATTGGTCACTTATCTACCCCTCCATCCCCCTACTACGCAGGTCATAAGACCCATCAAAACACGAGCTGCACTTCTTGGCTACGCTACGCGTCGTCGCTGAGGAACTGTTTGACAGCGCAGAATGGGCTGCTGGTTGGTTCCGCCAGGGGCTGATTGAAGTTCTGGGCGGCAACAAGAAGAAGCTGGGCCCACAGGAGCTGATCCCAGTGACTGGGGGCACCAGCAGGGCCGGGGGGGACCACTAGGATCAACAAAGCTGCTGGGACCTGATTTTCCCAAGAATTGATGTGTTTCGCCATCCGAAAATCGTTGGTTTTGGTGAGTCTCTGATGAATGGATTATGGCAATCCCAATATGTAGACAGACAGCGAAACCGAGCCATTCGGCTCGGTCCATCACTTCCCATAAGGTGCCTTACAATGAACTGCCGCAATGGGAAAGTAGGAATTGCGGTGAGAGAACATGAGTTATGAACATTCATGGCCATATCATGTGTTGTCTTTGTGTATTTGTGTGTACACTCGGCACAGTCGTTTCGCATCAAGTGGTCATAGACTGCCTCAGCAGGCAGGTCAATGGTGGTCGAAGAATCAGGATACAGTATGCCAGAATCAACCAGGGTAGATCATTAGGGACACTTTCAGCACCGATGGCATCACATGGCTATCGGCTATGATTCACGACGATTTCCTGATCAACGGCTGCTCGAGTCTTTTATTTGCATCAGATTCAGTATATTTCAAGCGTAAAGGTCTGGGAAGAAGAATGCGCGACACTTATAGATATGTCATCATGTTGAAAATTCATCTATGATTAGTGAAAGCACATACCCGGACAGCCTGACAGGTTCCAGGATGACAAGCCCATTTTCCCAATATATGAGTAATCCTTGGATTCATAAGATGGGTATCACATTCACATTCACAAAGGATGCTTCCAAACCTCTGCAACCCTCGCAACGTGCTCATCTGCAGTCGTAGGTCGTGTGAAACCGCAGCAGCTGATTGGTTTTCCCTCTCAGGTGTAGCTCCTGTGCTACCGAAGCTTTTAGTTTGGAGAGTGCCATCATGGCCCATGTTTGCGTAGATGGTTTCCACTGCATTTTTATCAACAGTAAGATACCTCATGTGTCCTCAGGTTTTGAGTCCCGATTTCATGAGGTCTCAAATACTCAAGCGGTGGGTTTCACTTAAAAGATCCCCATGATTCCCCATTTGTCTCAACTCCTTAGGATTTGTCCCTTGCTGTTCCTTTTCGCGCCAGAGGCCCGGGTCCTGGCGGTGGGGTGGTCCCAATTGCATTGTTTACTCGCTGAGGCATGGCCACCTTTGGCAATATGGCAACACACAAGCCTTTATAGACCATTATTTTCCTATCTAGTAGTATCTAATATGGGGTTTTCATGTACATCCCTACAAGTTGGGCCCCCAAAAGGTTAGAAGTTAGTGAAGATTGGCCTTGTTGAACCTACCATCAGCCCGGTAGTTACCCAAACTATAACTTAAATGAACCAAGTAACTGTAGTACAACTATCAGGGTTCATTATAGTTAATATAACTTAATCATACTTAGAATTCTGAATATCAAATTCTGCAAAAATTTATGATAGTGAATAAGTTAATATTAATCACATCAATGAGTGCCATAGACCTGTATGAATCATATTCGGTAGAATGAGTTACACTATATAATCATTAATTATGATTAATATATTACTTAATCATTCCAGGGTTAATTAGTTAATCATAAACCTCCATGAGCCCCCAGTTCACCATCGTTTTTATAGGTTATAACCCATATTTTGGAGGGTAAAACCCCACCTTTTTTAAGGTTTTGGGGGCTCATGGCTGCTAGAATTCTCAACGACACCATGCTCGTGACCCAGCGCTGGGGCAAGCCCGCTGACGACTGCGCCCTTCGAGGACCTCATCGATCTCTGGGGCACCGGTGCCATCGGACGTCAAGAGCTGCTGCTCTGGAAATCCGTGAGTTCGGCGAATCCCAGGATCCAGCAGCTTGACGGAAGCGCAGCGCAGCTTAAAGGGGGTAGGGGATATCTTATTTCGATTCATGTATTGGAGATATTGGATATGGATTTCAAAACTTCCATGGTAAATGAGTAGTTGCTAACATTTGCTAACAATACTGTAATTCGTTAATGACTTTAATTCATATGGAATATATCATGTACATGCATGGTCGAGTGTCATTCATTGCCATCAGATACTAATTCAGATGTTTTGAAAACATATCTGGTAGATGATGGTACCTTGACATATTTTGGTCAATGATTCGTGAATGGCTATAGTCAATGGTTGACAATGGCGAATGAATGGCTCGCCTGGTGAGCTGCCCTGGGATGGTCCAAGACCATGTGAGTTTATGGAGAACCACGATAGCCACGGGTTGGAGCATCAAAAGATATTCAAACTGGGATGCCTTCAACTCTTCAGTGGGAGCCTGGTTCACCTTTTGTGCAGCTTCAAGACATTCTTTCGAGAACTGAAGGCTTGGGATATGTCATGTTCAGAACTTGCACTCTGGTCATATTTAAGAAGTTGATATGTGACATTATGTGATAACCGCAAGAACAGCTTCATGACGAAGTGATAGCCGTTTTCTGTTTGGGCAGTTGTTTGGGTCCAAATTCCATTGTATACTTGAGCATCAAAGATAGCGAACTGAAATTCCGCAAGCGACGCGGCACAATATAGCTGATGTTCGGGAGAGCAACCATCGAAACTGACCTGGAACCAGTCAGAGTTGTTGTTTGGATATTTTTGTCCAGTTGAACTGAGTTCTTCAAGGCAAAGTTGTTGCCTTGGAGGTACAAAGCTGTACCTTGGAAAGATGTTCAAAGATAGCACATTCCTTGCACAAGTTTTGTGGAATATCCCGGAGCCAAGGCAACAAGCCATTTGGTTCTGGCAAGTGCTGGAGGAAGACTTCGATGAGGAGACGCTGGGGCTCGCAGATAGCCGCGGAGTTGTGATCGCCTGGATGATGCCTTTCGGTTGTTGCTGGTTGTTGTGCTGGTTGTTGCTGGTGGTGGTTGCTAGTTACTGCTAGTTGTTGCTACTTGTTGCTGGTTGTTGCTGGTTGTTTTTTCTTGTTGCGTACTTTTGCCGGTGGGTCTTGTGTGATGATTGTTGTGCTTTTTGGTTGGCAAGGGGGTGAATCGGGGACAACGAGGCTGGGGTAAGTCGTGGTATTCATGTCAGCTCCAGTCGTCGACCGTTGAACCAATTGCCCGATATGCATCGTTGATGATTGGACTGGCCACGACAAGCCGTTGCCATTGCGGTTCATTCCGTGGATGCCAAATGAACGAAACTAGTCACATTTGGTTTGAATTCAACTAGTTCATTGACCTAATTTGATTTGAATTCACTAATGGACGAAACTAGTCACATCCAGCTACCTTAATGGAACTATTCTAGCTGACCTCAGTTACCCCGATAATTAACCTAAGTCAGTTGGAAGTAACTAAACATAACTCACCCAACTGACCTCAGTAGCCCATAGCTACACTTGGGCAAACTAACCTGGCAATGGAAAATCACCTTGTTTTAGGGGGAAACCTTGGGAAATCAGTTATTTCTATGGCGGAAATCCATTGCCAGGTTGCTTTAGCGAAGGATAACAGCCATCATTATAAACATCCTATATAAACGTCATTATCATAATATATTATAACAATCATGGTATCATGAACCATGATAGCTTCTTTGATATCATAACCATCATGGTATCATTACATAAACTATCATTATAAATTATAAACGTATCATTTATTCCATGTTAACCCATGTTAACCATCATTGTTATTAGCAATTATCAACATTATCATTGAATCACCATCACTCTTTTACCATCATTATAACCAACGTTAAACTTATCATTACAGCCATCATTAACCAGCATTAAACCTATCATAACCAATCATCATCAACCCATATTAACCCTATTATAAACCATAATTAAAACCTTCATTAATCAACCATTTAACTATTCCTATTATGAAGTTATAGTTTATGATTTTAACTAACATTCATAATGGCTATTATGAAGGTTAATGAATCTTAAACTATTAACCATCATTAGCCACCTCTGATCGTTTCTCAGAGTCTACTTTTCGGATTATAACCTTCATAACCATCTCATACAATTTAGATTAACCATAGCTGAATTATTTACAGCTACTCAATTTTTCCACTAAACATAACATTTTCATTAATGAAATTATAACCTAATAAAATGGTTTTCCCAATAAAATGGTTAATTTTCCATTGCCAGGTTAGTTTACCAGATGGTAACCACCATGGAACCTCTCAGCAGCTTTTCCCTTCGAAAGTCGCTGAGGTTGCGCAGCAAAGTGCTGCAGTTCGCCACGGGCTCCGCCAGCATCGGGCGCTCGGGGCTCAGCGCCTTCCGCTTGGAGCCGGGCGATGGTGGCGATGGACCGAGGGCCGTGGCGCCGTGGCCGTGGCTGGCGCCTGGGGGTGGCCGTGGGTTGGTGAAGGAGGGCGAAATCTGGCTGGGAAATGCTGGGAAAATGTTTGAAGATCGGTTGACAGGCATAAGTTTTTTCATGATGGGGTCGTTCAACCGCCCGAAAAAGAAGCCCATAGCTGGTATATGGGTGTTTCTCAAGGGGACCCCACAGTTATCATCTACTATGAATCATTTTTAGACAACACAATATTTTTTGAGGTTCCCTTTTTTTTGAAACCACCACGTATTGGTTATACGTGGGATGATGGTGATTGGAATGTTGATGGTGAACGAACTTCGATGATTGCTGTACTGATCTACACTAGGAACTAGCTCCAACAATCATGGGAAATTACCAACTCTACTGTTCAACGATGGTGAATAGATAGCTATACATACTACCTACTCTAAGTAACCAGTGGATAAGTGAATATATTGAGTTATAGCTGGATTATAGTGGTCAATGATGGTGCATACATACGCTGTATTGCCTACTAAAATTGGTACCTATGGGTACTCAACGACTGAACGACCACGCCGCAGGACGCTTGCCTACAGCAATGACTTGTGGCAATCTCTTACAGTTGCCCAGTGCCTGGGCGGAATTCTTGGATTTACGGCTGTGGTTCGGCTGGGATATGTTGCTATAATGTGAACCCCGGAGCAATGAATCATTGACTTCATGAGTTCCAGGGGTTTATAGTAGTTTAATGCGGTTGATAGGGGTTGTAACCATTGTAATAGGCGAAGAACCTTCAAGAATAATGATTAATGAGCCACAGGTTTATTGATTGGGGGGTGGGTTGGCATTTTAATGGGAAAGCAGTCTGCTCTTGGAAGATATCCCCCAGTAACAACCAGCGGTCTATTAATCCGGGGTTAGCATTATCCTGGGTTTCCAAATTTATGGATGATTTTCTAGCTAGCCATGTGAGCATCTCCCCTGAGGGTGGCGATTTCCCGGAGGGTGACGATTTCTAGGGGTGGCTAGTGATAGTGCTGATTGACAACTATGGTTGTTGCATTATGCAAGGGATAGAACATATGGGTGTTTCTCAAAATAGGGGTACCCCCATATCATCTAGTTATGAACCATTTTTAGTAATAAACCAACCATTTTTTGGGCTCCCTATGGCTTGAGAAACCACCATATTGATCATGGTTGATGCTCGCAAATGAGATTGTTTTCAGACAGCGCATCCCTTTGCATAGCTGGTTTCTCTGCTGAATGCAGGATCGCTGCTGGATTGTGGCCAGGGGACGGGCTTCGTTGAGTGTGTAGACAGCCAAATACGTCGAAAATTGGGTGCGTCATGATGCCAACAGATACTGTACCGATATTCATATTGGGATGTGAGCAGACCAAGTACAGATTGTTGAGCAAAACCAATGCGAGTTATACCCTCACTTGTCGTCCTAAGATACTAGTTCTTAGCTGCCAAGCCATCTACCTTGAAGGGGATATTAACTGTTTATGTTTTGTAAGCAGAGGTTGCAGAACGGGTCCTGGCATTCGGGTGTTTATCATTGTTGATGACTTGATAGTTCCAGGTTCAATATACCATGAGCCCCCAAAATCATTTTTTTATAGGTTATAACCCATATTTTGGAGGGTAAAACCCTACCTTTTTTAAGGTTTTGGGGGCTCATGGTAACCGGATGATTCCTGAGTTGTGACCACTGCTGATTTGTGTCCTATCTCACTCACGAGACCACCCTCAGTGACCTGTGTGTTGATGGACTATTAGTTGATTGTTACTAGACTGCTATGCTTAACAATTAACTACTAGTCCGTAAGTAAAACTGTTAGTAGTTGATTGTTAGTAGTTGATTGTTAATTGCGAATTGATTGTGGTACAACTGTTCGTTGATGGTCAATCAAGTTTGATGAATTCAAATTCGATAGCAATACACGTTTGGCTGTTGGCCGTTACCAAATTTGAATCGTTCACCATTGACATCACATGACAGGCATCGAGATTGGACATGTTGGCGTTTGGTGCTGCTTTATGCCCCTACATGAAAGAAGTTGTTGTTTGGGGATTACCCAGTTTGGCTACTGTCATTGGGTTGATGATTGGTCAATAAGCCAAGTTGATGGTGATTGCTTCCTGGTTACCCAGGATTGATACCAGTTTGAACTACTATCAACTACTGTATCAGGCAGTGCTCAATGATTACCACCATCAATCATCAAACATTCTTACTTTGATCAAATCATTAGGTGAATGATTGATTATTCTTCATTTCCTTGGGCCATTGTTACATAACGAAGTTGCTGTTCAACGCCGTAGCCGTGTCACACGTGTGTCACACCCGTCGTACGCTGCAGGGTATTCCAGCCGACGTGTGTTGAAGCAGCAGCTCCAAACTGCGGTAGAGTCCACGGGGTCCTTCGAGATGTTGTAAGATGGCTGTGGGTCAAGCAGTTGACCAACCGACCAATTGTTGATAAATAGCTGGTTAATGGTTAATAATAGGGGATGATTAGCAACAATATGCAACAATTATAGGGAATATGCACCAACTATATGCTTATGGGTCAAGCAGTTAACCAACCAATTTCATGGGGGTCAATACCCAACAAACTCGTAGGGAAAACAATGGCTAATGATAGGGGAACCAGGGGGACTAAGGGTGAACTGACCCACAGCCAGATGGAAAGTATGAAGCTCGGCTCACCAGCAGCATCATCCACTCATGGGTTGGTTGGTGGGTTGGCCGGTTGGTGGGGTTGGTTGGTGGGGTTGCTTGCTTGGTGGCCCGAAAAGTCTAGTGAGTCAAACTACTGGTATCGCATGCGATTTCTGTGAAGAGCCAATATCCTAAATTTCCTTTGAACCCAGCACTAGTGAGAAAAGGGTGAGAATGCCGTATTCATACATTCATATTGTACATGTACATACATGTACTACATGGACAGCCCGTAATTGGGAACCTTCACCAGGGAATCTTACTTGGGTTTGAAGCTGAGAATATGGTTTTGGGGTTCTTGGTTATAACTGGCTTATGGCCCCCATTTCTGTGATAGCCATGGTCACAGTGATACACATGACCCACATCCAGAGCTATGACTGGCTTAGAACCCCTGCATAGTAGATCACGACCGTCACTGGCGCGACACAGTGGATTGGTCCTTTCTTTTTGTGCCATTCTCGAAGCACAAGCCGTGGCAATGTACAAAGATCAGCTTGCTGTGCTGCAACGGGGCTGGAGGGTGATTCAACGGATGATAGTTTCGGCCAAAAATCGTCATTTGGAACAGGGACAGCCACTGAAAGGACAAGGTCCAAAGCACCAAAAAGCACTGAGAATGTTGATGCTGGTGGTTTCTCAAAATAGGGGCCCAAATCATCCAATATGAAGTATTTGTATAGTATTCCAACGATTTTTGGGGGTTCCCTATTTTGAGAAACCACCATGTGAAAATCATAAGTCCTTGTGTTTTTATTGAGTTGTCCACGGGTGTTGTCCAACAGGGTAGCCAGTGAAACTGCCAATGTGTTTGGGGCACACCATTTATGAATACACCCAGATCTTTTCGGCACAAACTGATCTCCATTCCTTCAGGTTGTAGATAGCATGCTCTTCTTGACCCTCTTGATTATGGAAAGATAAAGAACATGAAACCAAAACATTAAAATGCCAACGCTATCCAACAGTTGCTGGTCTTGTAAGGGGAGCCATGCCTTCGACTCAAATCCGCTTGTGCCTTTGATGGACACGTTGGGGTTTGAGCCCCAGATGCTCTGGTCAATGTATCATCTCTGGTTGGGATACTCGTCACACTGCAACGGAATACCCACTGTTTTGACATGGCTATGGGTCAATATTAACCGTCAATAATGGCTTATCACAACCAACCAGATCATAGGGAAAACAATGGTTAACGATAGGGGAACCAGGGGTACGGGGTTTTGACCGACAGCCACATGTCTGTTTTGTTGTTAAACCTGAGATGGTAATAGATGAAGCGATCAGATTGTTGAATGTGGTCGGTGTCTATTATTTGCACAGTCCAAAGAAATTGAATGCAATAGTTTTCATTGTTTTTATAAGCAGAAACCGGCCGTGCTGTTCTTCCTCACCAGGCTCATTTCCGATCTTTTTCGTTCCCAATGCTCGACATCCAAGCGCCACGTTGTCACCCTCGGGACCCATGACATGCAACGCAAAGCTGTTGCAACGCAGCTGCTGGATGTCCAATCGTCGAAAAGTTGGCGCCTCCCTGACGATGGAGTAAGAGTCGTGGTTGATGGTTTCAATATTTGATCCATTCTTATCCCCTACTTTTCATGCTTTTTGATGGTTGATTAATGGCTAAGGAATGGTTGAGAATGGCAAAACAATGGATATACAGTGGGTACACTGGCAGGTATATTCTAAGTTGCTAAGTGTGGGCATCATTCAACTGGTAGATTGCATTGACCAAAGTGTGTCTTTGTAGTTTTTTGTTTGGACTGATGATTGGTGCGACGATGGTCGATTGTTGGGGTGTTGAAGCACCTTTTCAGGCTGGTTGCGCCTGGGAGCTGTAAAGGCTGTGGACCTTACCATGGGGTTTTGCAGGACCATTCAATAAGCCACGTATGGTATATAGTATTGACCCTCATTTACCTATAAAATGATCCTATTGTGTTGGTAAATTTTATACCATGCATGGAGTGTTTGAGTAAGCGCTTGAGTAAAGATTTGGAAATGGAATATGTTGGATCATTTTTGCCCAAAGATAATGACTACCATACGACCAGTTTCCGTTTGTGATGCTATTCATGATGTTTAGAGATTAGTTCTATACTTTGAACATGTATTAAGCATTCACAATGCGTATTTGCAGTCGCAATTGCTAATCATTGCTGGTACTTCTTGTTAAAACAATGTTGCTCATTACCATGAACCAGCATCTACCATTAACCACCAAGATCAACCATGGTTGACTACTATTGCTGGGTTTTGATCATGCATTGCTTATTATCAAACACAATTCATTCACCACCACATAGTGCCATCATGACCCAATATTAGCGTTGATCATGATTGTCCATCATGAACCATTGTTAACCAGCAGTAGTAAACCTGTCGTGAATATAATCCGTCATAAACAGTTATGAACCACATGCAGCTTTTTGCGCATCGCAGATTGGTCCTGCGCCGGATGCTTGGTACAAGCGGAAAGTGAGGCCTGGAAACGAGTCACAGTGTTTGAGTGTTGGAGCCGGAGCTGCTGATGCTTCAGCATGGTTTATGGTGGCTAACACTGGTTAACAATGGTAACTAGTGGTTGACAAAGAATAGTCATGGTCATGATGTTACACCTCAACTGGGTTATTTGTTGAATTTGTTGACAATGGTTAATGATTGTGGTTCACCATACTTGATGCCTGGCACTAATGGGAGCATAACTATGAATAATTTGACAACTGGTTGATGATGAGGTCAATGATGGCTGCAATGGTGGTTGCGAGGATGCTTGGGATGATGGTTGGTCATCATGGTAAGTGATGGTTGTAATATTGGCTGATGAGTAATGATTTCAGAATTTTATTCAGTACTGATGGGGCTTGTTTGTGGTGTTGTGCCACAGCCCGGTGATGAACCAGGACTGTCCACACGGTAGAGAGACTCTATGCAGACCAAAAGACATGCATTTGTTATTAGTAGCCATGATTATCACTGGTGGATTGATTATGATTGGTTGAGCCACTATATAGATCTGTGGTTGCTTACTATTATTTTTGCTTGGGATTGGTTGAACCACTGGGGCATTGGGTTTGTCTACCTGGCCACCCTCCAATTGCGTGTTGTCAGAATCACCAGCAACACGCAGCAGTGATGTTGTAACCAATATCAAGGCTGTGGATCGTGTATCGATCCCCAAAACAGGAGGGTGCAACGGAACAGCGGTTGGATGTAAACATGGGGTGGGTACCCTGTGGTAAGTAGCCATACTGAGAATCCACCATTTAAAGAACATGTGATTTTCCATTGCCATATATTTACCAACGGGTAATGATGATTTGGAACCAGTTCTTGGGCTGCGGCGACACTCACTCCATTGGATGTTCTGCGTTCGGTGCGCTTTCTTTTCGCATATGACTAGACAGACATATCTACAAGGACGGTACACGTTTCAATGCTGCACTACCTTGTTGTGAAGCTTCGTCAAATCCGGACAATGATTTGCACCATCCCGTCCTTTCAAGTGGCGAAACATCATTTTTGAAACTACAGAGGCCCATCATATATCACCACCATTTATGTCTAATCCCAACGCAAAAGTACTTGCCATCATTCACCAAGTAGCTCCGTTCTTTGGCTGAGACTGAATGAGACTGAACTCCGCGTGGTTCTAGGCCATGATTAAGGATCATCATCAGTTCGCCATCAACTACCCACTGTTGACCACTACTAGTTGCTTGATTAAACATAAATTCACAATGAATTCACCAATAACAGTCCATTTTCCATGAACCAAATCTATTAGTCTCAAGAATCACTTCCGTGACTTTGTTTCCCATGAATGATGATTGTTATTGGATGGTTCGTAAGTACCACCAGTTCTGTCATCGTCACCAGGCAACTTCTGCGGATGCTCATGGGAGGCACAGCCTGCGATGGCGGGGTAACAGCTGAATGTAGGTGGGTATTGGGATATGGAGGTGTCTTAAAATCAGGAACCCCACGGAACCCCGCAAAATGGTTGGTTTATTGATTACTACACACGATTAATATTGGATGATTTAAGGTTTCCCCGCTATATGACCAGCAGCATGGGCGGAACTGACTACCAATTTGAGAGTCAGTCATTGTCGACAGAGCGGCCTAGTCACAGATGAATACTTACATACACACATTAGGTTACGTTGCGCTGCACTACATACATGAACAACCACACTTTATTTGCGCAATTCATTCCAAGTAAGGGGCTTGCGCTATTTTTTTCTTCGCATCCATAGTCAGCTGGTGAACGAGATGGGTCCGCCCATCCGAGCGAGATTTGTTTGATGTATAATTTGATGTCAATTACTTGTCAATTTGATGTATAATCGAACGAGATACCCTAAAATGACGTTATCCAGTCTTGATTGTTTTTGAACTGAACGAGGCCGGGTCCGCCCTTCAAAGTAGCAAAAGGATCTTGTACGAATAAAAGCAGCCGCTCACATGCAGAATCAGGTTATGAGTAGTCATACGCACAGACATACATATCCTGTACTTTAGCATTGCTCCCATGCCTACATATAAACATTCATACATACATTGGTGCAATAATACATACCACCTGCAGACCGTGCATAGACAGAAACACACACATACACACACACACACAGACACACACATACAAACATATGTGGATTTTCTGTGATATCCACACATATATGAATTCATAAGATTATTTATTTGCAGAGGGAGAGGGTGACCTTATCTACATATACATTTATATATATATATATTCATACACACCTATAGCTATGTTTTATAGATGTATTAGGATTTACAGATGGGCACAGACGCGGGGAGACAAGTGGATATATACAGTTTCCAGACATAGAATAAACTCATAGTTATGCAGAATGCCCTACGGTAAATATAGATTCACGACGAGTATATCCACCCATTTTCCGGTGTTGACCATGGATTAATCATCAGTTTGGCCATCACTACTCATGGATCCACCATCATTTGCACTTTGGCAAACTAACCTCTACGTAGAAAATCCAGTATTACAAATGGTTACACCTATGAAGATGGTGATTTTCAGCTTCCAGGTTAGTTTGCCAGAGGATAATGATCAGAAGTTTCCAGACGTTGTTGGGTCGGAAACCATCGGATTGACCCGAGCTGAAGTCGAGCACGAGACGTAGGGGTAGGTTACTGCTTGGGTTTTTGAAGAGTCATTTGACATCCATCAAATGAACATAATGATACTTGTCACAAACAATAAGGCTTGGAATCATGAAACAATGTGAAATTTGATATTTAGTCAAATGTGTGCGTTTTAGGAATTTTAAGATGTCATGACGCCCAGCAGACTTCAGGACCTGACAAAACAGGTGGCCTTGCCAACCTTGTGCAGCTTTGACACGACCGAAGACGTATCGCTGTTACCCCATCGCCATTTGGCTCGATGACGCCATTGTTTCCCAAACACCTTGGGAAGAGTGACATGTAATAGCCCTTGGGTTGGTCAAGAGGGGAGACATATCATCTATGGAACAAGGCTGAGAGGAGTGTGTACCCCAACTGAGTGATTTGATAGTAGCACACCTTGAGAGCGTGTGCCTGGATGTACCTGGCACAAGCACAGGTGATTGGTTGACCAACCTGTGCCACCATGGACCTCAAGTTCAAGTAGTAGATGATGATTCTCGTGAGCCAAGTTATGTTGGTCAAGAAACATGTGAGTTGGATGGAGGCTCCAATTCGATCGGCAATGGAACCACGAGCAATTGTGCCATGTGACGGATACGAATCAAGAAGTCTTTGTTTCAAAAAGTCAAAGTGGAAGGGTATGAGTCAAGAAGCAGGTAGCTAGCAGGCCTTTCTTCGTGGGGGCCAGCAATGTTCTTCCACAAGATTGTGTTTTAATCCTTTGCACATGGTTTCCGCTGGCGGTCTTACGGTGCTTCTCCGAAGTGATGGCACTGCTGTGGCTTGCGGAAGTAACATGTTTGGACAGTGCAATATTCCACCCTTGGCCAAGGGAATAGTCTACACCCAAGTCTCTGCCGGGGGGGATCATGCAGTACTTCTTCGCAGCGACGGCCATGCCGTAGCATGTGGATATTGTTCTCATGGACAATGTGATCTTCCACCTTTGGATGGTCCAGAAATGTCATACACGCAGGTTTCTGCAGGGGGGCTTCATACGGCCCTTCTGCGTAGCGATGGCCAGGTGGTTGCTTGCGGAAGGAACGATGATGGACAGTGCAACATTCCTCCCTTGAGCGAAGAAGTGTCATACACTCAAGTTTCAGCTGGATTGCGACATACCATTCTTCTCAATAGCCTTGGTGGCGCGGTTGCTTGCGGGAACAATGACGATGAACAAAGCAGTATTCCTCCTTTGCAGGAGGGAATGTCGTATGTACAGGTGTCGGCTGGGATGTATCACACAGTGCTGCTCCGCAGCGATGGCCAGTGTGTGGCCTGCGGCCACAACGAGCATGGACAGTGTAACATTCCCCCCTTGGATGAAGGGATGTCATACGTACAAGTCTCTGCCGGTGGGGATCATACGGTGCTTCTTCGAAGTGATGGCCATTGTGTTTCTTGCGGATTGAATGATGATGGTGAATGCAACATTCCATCCTTAGATCAGGGAATATCATACACGCAGGTATCTGCAGGGATGTGTCACACAGTGTTTCTTCGCAGTGATGGCATTGCTGTAGCTCGTGGCTTGAATGTTGAAGGACAATGTGACATTCCTGTCCCCTCTGCCGCCTCAACAAGCTACATCTGGGATCATTACCACATGCCGTTTGGTAGAGACCTGATTTTGCAGTTGCATGCCAGCCGCTTTGAAGATGATGTAGTGCTGACTTGCTTCGGTCTGGCCGGGAGCCAAGTATTGCGCTTCAAAGGTCATGGCTCTGATTCTGCCCTGGAGATTCAGAGGCAGATTGCGGACGACTTGAAAGTCAGCGTCCGAAGTCTTCAAGTCATCCTGCCTGATGGGCAGTTGTTGACTTCGATTTGTCGTTCCAACCCTTTAGCCACCCTGGCGGATGTGAGCACACACAGAGCTGCGGGTACTATTAAGAAAAGTCTTTAGCAGGCACGGTTCAATACAGTTCATGCAAGGTGGAGTATGGTGAACTATAGGAAGACTACGACTTGCTTTGGTCATGACTGTGACAAGTGATGCTGGATGGTGGTTTCGACTGTTTATTCGGGATCAGCAATCTCACTTGGATTCCGTGAAACCTTTCATACTCTTGGGATGGGATTTACTGTAAGCCACTAGCAGCATATTTGTCGGTGACCAAAATGCTTGTAGATAAACGCCAGGAAGACCGCCTATCGCACTCAACCTTCAGGGGGATTAACCATTGCAAGTCACGTCTTCCAGGCGCGGCAGAATCAAAAACCTATTGACTTGTCCTTCGTTTCGGACTTTGGTGCCAGAATTGAATCCAAACTTTTGAGTTGTAGTAAGTCTGTAACATGTTCTTCATGAAGTGGCTTTGGGTCAGTTCACCCTGTACCCCTGGTTCCCCACCATTAACCATTGTTTTCCCTATAAAATTGTTGGTGGAAATCCCCCATGAAAGTTGGTTGGTTAATATTGACCCATAGCCAAATGTAGCTGGTATATCCCCATTATTGTTGGCTATTATCCCCTATTATTAACCAGCTATACCAGCTGTAACATTAACCATTGGTTACCCTATATATTATTGGTTAATTACCCATAGCCATATATAGCTGGTATATCCACTACTTGAACCTATTCTTGACTCAACTTCAGAGAATTTTGGGGCTCCAGACACAACGTTGCAGAGCTAGACTTGTGCCGGGCACTCGACCTTGCTCTTACCCGTCCATCTCGCTGTGGGCCTAGGCCATGGGTCAGTTCACCCTGGATACCCCTGGTTCCCCATCATTGACCAGGGGCTATCCACCATTGAAATAATGATGGATTTTGTTGGTGGATAGGTTCACCAACCATGTATTTTGTTTTTTGAAATATTGTTGATAAACTGATCCCCCATTATTGGTTAAAGCCTTGACCCATAGCCATTTCTCCATTATCTTGGCAGCAAGCAAAAACAGACAGTGCTAAGGGGCGGACATCAACAATACCCAACATCAACAACAACACCAATGCCACCACCACCACCACCACCACCACCACCACCAACAACAACAACAACAACAACAACAACAACAACAACAACAACAACAACAACAACAGTTGTGAATTTGAAGGATAGTTGACAATCCTTTGCATGTAATCAAATTATTTTCAGCTGGTGTTTAGTATGTTTGATTGTATTTTATATGGCAGAATTTTCTTTAAAAGTGCGGAATCCTAGGCACGGCAGGATTGCCGAAAACCCCTCTTGCCAGGAAAGAAGGATGATCAGGCGGGAGCATGAGCCGTGTTTTTGGCTGAAAACACAGGTGTGTCGTCAGAATTTCATGTGTTTTCCTTATCGAACATGGACAAGTTTGGCACGGTCATTGGCGGATAGCCTGACGTTGTGAACCTGAGCAAGGCATGTGGCAGGTGTGTTTCCATGATGTTGTTTCCAGGAGTAGTGGTTCAACAGGGTCCGTTGAAAGACATGCATGGTGTTCCATTGTGGGGCAGCATTCATATGCGGGTCCCATGGCGTCCCAAGAAATGGATGACTAGTTAATGACTATGAATGAGTATTAATGGATGATTTGGGCGAGGTCACACCTATTTTGAGAAACACCCATATTGGCATTGTTGTGCTTTGTTGGGCAGCTCAGTAGCTAGAAGAGTCCAGTCCAACGATCATCCAAGCAGCAAACTGCACGTTGCGGAGGGTTCAGGCGCTTTGGCTTTGGTACACGAGCGCTTGAGTGTGCATGGGCCGATGGTTTCTCAAGCCATATTGTACCCCCCAGAATGCTTGGTTTAGTACCATTGATGATTGAATTTATTCATAGAATTTTACCATAGATGGTTATCCCTGATGATAATTTACTAATTTGAGTACCATTGATGAAATAATATTGGATGGGTCATGGGATCCCAAAAAAATTGGGAAACCACCCGGGTTGCATCGTACCATTGGATGAGTCATGGGATCCCAAAATATTGGGAAAGCACCCCGTTTGCATGGTACCATTGGATGAGTCAGGGGATCCCAAAAAAATTGGGAACCCCATTTTGCATGGTTGAATCATGTTGATTCACCAGGACTCGCGACCTTTGTTGGACGATGGATCCCCAGACAAGGTGCGCGGCGTCGGGGTTTCGGTAAGTTGTGGCTGGGAAGCTGATGGCTTCGTATGGAGAAGGCACCCAGTTGGGAAAGGACCATGGTAAGCAACCTTACATGGTAAGCTGTAAGGCCTATAGTCATGGTTGTATATGGTGATGAAATGTTATTAAACAGTTTTGAAAGCATGTGATTGGGGTGGCAATCTCCGCTCCAAAAAGTCCAGATGCCCTTGACATTTTTAGGGAACTGGTGCCATAGCCCCACTGAAGAGTGCTTCACCTTCAATCGCAAGCAGTGCCTCGCCGCCAGGAACCTTCGGAGCTCTACTAAGCCGCGCCGGTGTTTGACCTCAAAGAGATGCTTCCCACGCTGTGCTGGGGAAAGTCATCCTTTTCAAAGCCCGTAGTGTGCCACCAGCTTGCACAGTAGGCCAAAGTGTAGACGATAAATAAATGAGCTTGAGCTCATGTCTTGGACAAGGACACGTTTGCTTCTCATGCCTTCTTTAATAGAACACTTGTTTATTGTCACTTGTTTATTGTGATTTGGCTGGTGGTTTTAAACCTTTGTTATCTTCACTGGCATCACTGGTAAACAAATGGTTGCTTCATTGACTTGCGCATCTTCTCCTTGGGGATGGTTCAACCACCAACCAGTTGGAGGTTGCTGTTCATGTCATTGGTTGTTGGTTGGGAGGGAGCCATCATCGCTGCGCCATACCCAAGACTGGCCCTTTAAAGGGCCTTTGAAGGGGAAACGAGGCCAGAAGCTACCAGGAGGGTTCCGAACAAATTCTAGCTGGTTGCCAATGATTCTCAATCAATGACTTGACCCACAAATGAGGCATCCATGTTTTTTTGAGCACATTTGCAGTGACACTCAGTTCGGTTCAACTCTGTTTGCGTTTGCTGATTGCGAAGAGAGGATCACATTTTTGACCCATGTTGTTGGTGGGACGATGCAACCCCAAGATAGTAAGATTTGTCTCCGATCTCACGCCTGATCACTGATTGATCTCGCCCCCATCTACCGTAGCAATGCGCAGTTTGCAGTACACCTTCCCCAGTATTTATGGTTCGGGAATGTTGATACACAGCACAACGATATGCGAAGGGTTGATTAAAGGTGTCAACCATGAATAATGACTGATAGTGCTCAACTCTTTTTTCCTTGACTTAGCCGGGAATCTTTTTATTCTACAGGGAGTTTTGACATTGAGGCAGTAGTTGGAACGCAAATCGCTGCGATCATTTGTTAGCGAGTGCCAAAATATCAGCTCAAGAGAAATCCGAAACAAATGATGTTGTGGCTTTCTCAAGCGCAGAAGTGTGCAGAAAGCCATCAGATGAAACCATCAAAATCATCACGTGCCCTCCACTCGGTGAACGCCATCAAATGATGTTCAAAACCATCAAAACTGTTGTGAAAGCCATCAAATGCCCTCCGCTCTACTGCTGTCGTTCCAAGAACTTCCGCAGTTCCATTTGTGACCTGCAGAAATGCAGATCCCATGCCCTTTTCAAAGGACTGGCAGTGCTTCCGTGGCGGCAGGCCATAGAAAAGCCAATACATGCAAGCATGAAACTGACTGGTGCTTTCAAACATTGTTTATTTTCCCAAGTAGTTGTTAACAAATGGTTGGCAGGTTGGCTAATATTTTTCATAGGGGTTGAAACCATCAACCAGGAAACCATGCAAGACCCCATGTTCTTCAATGGCCCTGACACCATGGATGCTGAAGATCTTCGGTCACCATGGAAGTACCATGGTGCCCAGCGCGATATTATCTTGAAGATGTGAGCAGTCGCAATAAACCGGTGGATGATGGTTGATCATGTGTGGATTTTTTGTATATAATTGTTCTTGATAATGGTGCTGTGACTGCAGCCAACAAGCCAGCACCTACCGCGGTGAGCGGTGTAGCGCTAAAAAGGACGGAACCTGTGCTGAGGACACTGGTTGAACAATGACATGGCCAGACGAAAAGGCCCGATTTTGGAGAGAGGCTAAGTCTTCCATGTGAAGGACAGTTTCCAATTTGTTTCGGGCTTCGCAATCAAATTGCTAGTAGACATGCAGAAAATTGGCCATGGTCTGAGTCAGGCAGCGCTTCCATTGAGCAGTGGCATTTGAACGTTCATCCGACTTAATGTTTGATCAAGGGTCCGTGCGATTATCTTTCCCGAGCGATCCTGTTGTAAACACAATGAAGCAATTCCTCCAAGCAATTCTGCTTGGCGTCTTCTCTGATGCCTTCAAGTTTGCGACTGAGCCAGTCGAGGTTTCTGAGGAAGTCGTGCAGAGTTTGAACATGAGCATGGCAAACACCCGATTTGACTTGGCCCTTTCGTTGCCAGTGGTGCTCGTGAACTTGTCGAACTACACAGGGCTTATCATGCACCATGATCAAGGTGTCACCAGCGATGTCTTGGTCTCAGTGCATGGAAAACACTTGAGACGTTTCCATTTTTTGAATATAGATGGCTAAGGATCATTGAGTCATTGCATCATTTATGTGTGTGTCCTTGCGTGAAAGTAGTGGGTGGGCCCTTGTTGAGATTGGTCATGTGTGCGGATTACTTGTGCGGAACTTGTAGGTTTCACTGGTAGATGCGAGCGCTTGCTTGCATTATGCATAGGAAATACATGGCAATTATGTTGTAAGAGATGCACCAGTCCTACCCCAGTATAATTACGCGAGTGGGGGACTTGTGTGTGTGTGGGTGGGTGTGTGGGTGCTTGGCCGAAGTGAATCAGGTCACACACCGCTTCGGGGACTTGCTGGCTGATCTCGAACTGCTCTATGACAAAGTGGACGGCTTCTACACCATTTTGCATCAGCACATGGGAACGGATGGCCCCCTCTATTGCCCCAAACGCCATGCGGGCACCATCAGGGAGTGCATCTCAGTCGCAATGTGTTTGCTGCAATCGGCCGTGCCTCTCCATGTGCCGTTGTATGTCTATGCCTCCTACATGGAGCAGGTGTGGTTGCTGATGTGTTGGGCGATGTTTTGTTCCCTGCCATTGTGTGGAGATGAGTGTGGTTGAGATTGAAAGAGTGCGTTTATAGCTTTTGGGGGGGGTCCATGGGCAACCCAGTGGCCACGATTTGTCGGGAAGTTGGCCTGATGAACTGAGAGACCCACAGGTGGCGCGTTTCGACGACCTCACCGCTACTTTGCTGCAGATGTCTCTGATGGAGGAGGAGACTTCAGCGGCCATGACTGAGCCGCTCCTGCCCATGCCTGAGAAGTACCAGTGCAGCAACGACGAAGATGTGGACTTGTCCTTGCTTCAGTCGGATCAGAAAACGTCGACCATGGCCACTTCAGTTGCTTTCAGAAAGGCATTGACTTCTTCTCATCGCATCTTGAATGAGCATGAATTGAATAGCTCTATGGTGCACACACAGCAACAACTGGAAAGTGCTTGGCAACCAGTTTGTCACGTGATGGGTTGTGACCACACACGTTTCTGGGACGTCTACTATAGCTCTCATGAGCACAGCATGTCTCTTTTGGATTCAAGCCTTCCCCAGGCAACCGTCCTAACAGCTTTGAAAGCTGAAGTGACTTCTCGTGTGCAGCTGGAGAACAAGATGCAACGCTTTGTGAGACTTTATCGGTCGGCTTTGTTCGGTTTCTTCAATGGACACCAAGAGGTCTCTGAACAGAGCTTCCATGGCTATCACAAGCGAAACCAGAAGGCTACGCATGGCTTCGTAGCTTCTGCAATGGGGTCCTTGGCCAGATTGGATGCTGCCCATGCCATGAGCATCCTCGGTACTGAGCTG
Source organism: Symbiodinium kawagutii (assembly GCA_009767595.1). Taxonomy (NCBI): domain Eukaryota; class Dinophyceae; order Suessiales; family Symbiodiniaceae; genus Symbiodinium; species Symbiodinium kawagutii. Next base: position 625,451 of record VSDK01005185.1, on the reverse strand, counting down.
TATCTGAAGTACGCCCAATCAGTCCAGGTGTACCGGAGCAGCCGCCGCCTCCTGAGCGGCCGCGACCTCCTGAGCGGCCGCCGGCGCCGGCGAAAAGTCGGCAAATGGGCCAAGAAGACGGTGAAGAAAACCAAAAATGTGGCAGAAAAGGGCATCGATGAGAGCAAAGAGGTGGCAGAGAAGGGCATCGATGAGGCCGAGAAGCTGGCCAACAAGGTGGCCGACAGAGCTGAAAAGATTGGTAAGGCAGCAGTGGATGCCGTGAACGATATGGGCGAAGTTTCGGCAGAGGTGTGGAACAAGATCCCTCCCACCATCAGAGACAATCTGGAAAAGTATGCTGAAAAGGCATGGGATGCAATTCCTGACGAGCTCATCGATATCATCCTGTCAATGCTCCGTTGCTTCGGAAGCACGAATGTTTACGGGGGTGCCGGCTATTCTTACAGCAAACATTCTACTTCCGCCACCGTTGGTTTGGTCAGTGGAGCCTCCTGGGCGAAGAACTTGAATTGGAAAGACCTTATCGTCCTGAATCCTAAAAGCATTGCCGAAGCTTTTCAGGGTAAGCCGATGCCAGGAGAAAACTTCGTGAAACCGTTCAAAGAGCTGATTACAGGGAAAAAGTTCCCCTCCGTTTGGCTTTCCCTCTTCGTCAGCCTGACCATCGGCCCCACTGCTGGCGAAGGCGCAGGCTTGTGGGGTGGAGTCAGCTTCTCTGCAGCCATCTCTTGTGGCGTGGCTACCGAAGCAATTGATGAAACCGTTGGATCAAGAGACGTCTCGGAGAATGGCTTGTTCAGGCCAGACCAGACCGGCTCCTGTGCCGGGACTATTTCGGCCAGCGTTGCAAGCACTGCATGGGTGTCATTGGAAGAAGTTGCAGAAGGACCAGCTACCAAGGATGGAAAGGGGCCGCCGACGATCCCTGCTTGCCCTCTTGGAGCAAGGCTTGGGGAAGGTATGGGCTGCAGTGCCTTTGCCGGTGCTAGTCTGACGGTCATGTGCTGCTGGATGGATTTCATCACTCTGGCCAACAATTGCCGCTGAGTGGACGCAACACTCGGCCGCTGCAAGTTGACGAGTTCAGCAGTCCAAAGATCACTAATAGTTCAGAGAAGATCGTTTTTGCACTCATTTGTTTCAGTTCAATCATTTTGTGCGAACAACATGTGTGCATTTTCAGTCAGAGTCCAACGCGGACGCTGTGATGAATGGACCAATCATCGCTTTGGAGATGCTGTTCAAAGGTTTGGCGTGAGGGCTGTGCGTCAGTTTTGTCCCAAGGTGTACTGCAAGCAGTGTTTTTGGGTGGTATGGATCTATCCAGCGGTCCCAGGCTAGGATTTGCATGCTGTGGGTATGCACTGTTTGGTGGTTCTTGACCCCCAATCCTGCATGTAGCCCTTCTTTGATGTCCCAAATGTGGTCCTATACAATCAATATGTATGCATACATGTACAATATCAAATATTTGTGCATAGACATATATATATATATATATCATATGTAATTACAATGTTTTGACCCATGGCGATGTGAGTGCTCACATGCCGAGAATTGCCACACCTCCTTTTGTACTCAGCGTTTATACTCAGCGTTTACTCGTGGCTGCGTGCTACGTCGTAGCGAGTCGGAGAGTTTCTGTGGCGAGTTGCCTCAACTCGCCCTTAGAGCTGCAAAGTCCAAAGCTGTCGTCATTTCAACAATCGAAGGTGCCCCAGAAAGCGGATAGTCAATTTCCTATAAATGGTTGATAGTGGACGATCTGGGGGGTCACCTATTTTGAGAGATTCCCACATAGACTAGATTTTGATCAATTTAGCCAGTGAGTGACTTCTGCATCGGGACCTGAAAATGTTCAGACGTATAGCATCATTTTTCCCGTAAAAAATAATGTTTGTTAGCCCAGAAAAAGCACCACGAGCTGGTGGTTCTTCACCAGTTTGCGGTTTGGTTCACATGATTTATCATTGCTTAGTTTCCCCCAATATTAATTGAAATGGTTGGTTGACATTCGCAATTTTCTACGGGGTGAACTCGCCACCAACCAGTTATTGATCATGAACCCATTATTATTATTATTGATTACTAGTTAACCACTAGTTAACCATAGCTACCACCAACCAGTGCTTGGTGCTTGGATCAGTACAACACGCTCAGCGGCAACGCGCATCGCCGGTGCCGCGCCATGAAATTTCTGACCGGCGATGACACCGGCCTCATCAAAGTGATTCACGTGGAGAAGCAGAAGGCGCACACTGGCGGCCTGGTGCCAACATGCGCCATGCGCCATTGAGCTGCGGACGGATTGCGGATTGTTGGGTAGTCTTAGTCAGTCTTAGTTCTTAATTTCAATTCCGGGGGTTTCTCAAAATTGGGAACCCCTAAAATCAACCACTGATCATCTTAAGCAGACTTGGGATGATGCCAAAAGGACCCCCAGTCGATGAGAAACCACCATATGAATCCATATCTGGTTGGTGGTTTCAAATATGTGTTATTTTCTAGTAGTTGTTAACACTTGGTTGGTTGACAAGCATATTTTTCATAGGGGTGGTTCAACCACGAACCAGATAGTGATCATGATCACCCATTCTAACCATATAAAGCATTGTAAAAACCACTATTAACCACTAGTTAACCATGGGTGGTTGAATCCATATGTTTTGTTCAAAGATGTTCAAGTTGATCTGAGTTTCGATCATTGAAATCGCTGCGACTCGGGCGGTTCCATTTTGGGCTAATTCAGTGGTTCAGTTGTTGCAATCCAGCGGTTTCCTAAGCCATCCATTGGGCTCCAGTGGTGAAGGGTTGTTGCAATACAGCGGTTTCGTTGCTGCCATCCATTTGGTTGGTGGATTTTGTAGGGAAACAATGAGATTGTTGATAGTTGCCGACTATGTATGGTTCATTGTGGCTAACTATAGGGGATGACCAGCAATAATAGTTGTTTGGTGGTTTGATTGGCATGTTTTTCCCTCATGTTTGGGATGGTGGGTCGGTTGACTGGGTTGAAAGCAGCAACCAGTTGTTGAGTCAGTGTCGAATTATTCCCGATCATCCCTGACCCTTGTTGGATCACGAGTCCATCGTGGTTGTAGCCATGATTTTGAGCTGCCTCGATTCCCGACGCTTGATGAACCCCCTGCCGATAGCATCATCATGCGAAGTAGACATCGCAGCCATGGCTTCCATGGTTCCATTGCTTTCCCATTTGCTTGCCCATCATTCTTAGCAATGGTGGTTAATAGTGGTTAATAATGGCTTTACAATGATCAATCCCAACCAAAAATTGATCAATCCCAACCCATGGGACTAGGCCACTGATCAATCCCAAAAAGATGGATGAACACCACGAAACGAACCACTAAAATCATTCCTTTTTGGGATTCGATTGATGCACACCAGCTACTAACCACAAGAGCTTGTCATTAAAGTTTTCGCCGATCAAGGTCCGCTCCACCACTGCGTTAGGTATTTCCAGGTCGCTATGGGTCAAGGTTTTAACCAACAATAATGGTGGATGATAACCAACAAAACTATAGGTACAACAATGGCTAATGATGGGAACCAGGGGTACAGGGTTTTGACCCACTGCCAGGTATTGCAAAATACTACAAAGTATTAGATCCAGCAAATTCATCCAGCTGCATCTACATAACTCTGGAGTTTGTGCCGCGGGGTTTTGGCCCTTTGGTTCGGCAAGGGATGCAGGTTGATCACTCCCCGTAGACAATTATGTGCTAATTCGTGCCAAAGTGTGTGTGTGTGTGCATATTTTGATTGAACACTCATATATATAATATATATAGGAAAACAGTTCCAGTCTGTAGAAGAGAAGGAAAACACGAAACCTGCATAACCGATAGGGGCCCACCCAGATTACTGATGACCTTGCGGTTTAGACCTCATTTCGTCCGGTACTCTCATATATATATATATATTTATTTATACATGGGTATGCATGTAGATTTTGAACAGGACAACACAAACGTATAGGATGTCTATATTTACTATTTCATATCAGTATCACATTATTTTGATATTTACATTTATATGAATTTATTTTGATATTTACATTTATATGAATTTATTTTTATTTACACACTTAAGATATACATATACATATATATATATGAGTTTATACATATATGGTCATAATGAATTTTTACAAATACAAATGCAAATGCAAGTGCAAATCCATATTCATATACATATACATATACATATACACATATTTTTACATTTAGATATGTATATAACCATAGTTGTCTATATATATTTATATATAGATATGTATTTTTTACACATATAAATAGATATGTATATTTATACATATATATATAGATATGTTTATATATATATATATAGGTATTTATTTACATTTATATTTACATATCTGTAAATATATATATATATTTTTTTAGATTTATATATTTACATATCTGTATATATATTTTGCTACATATCTTTATTTGTCTATTTACATATCTATGTATATATATATATATATACATATCTATTTTTCTCTTTTTACGTACCTATATATTTATACAAATCTATCTACATCTAGATATACATATCTATATATATACACATATTCATATTTATATTTATACATATCTCTATATTTGCAAATCTATTTAAATATACACATATCTTTATATATATATATATATGCATATCTATATATATAGTTTCATATCTATAAAAATACATATCTAGATATATATATATATATTTTTAAATATGTTTATAGATCTAGATATTTGTTACTGCTCTGGGAATCCCATGGAAATCTTAAATTGGAATCCAAATGAGGCCGAGACTATGCCATGGTCCACAAAACAATAGCCACGAAGCCAGCCAAGGTTTGTGCCATGGAAGTCCAGAAACCTTTGAGGGCCGAAAATCTGAGCCACTCAGCCTTCAGTTGAGGTCGATTTAAGGGCTGCCGGCAGGAAGGGCTGGCCTCCGTGAACGGATGCTGTGTCCAAGATGGTGCCCCCACCATCCCACCATGAAGATGTTCAGTTTCATGGCAAGCCATGAACCTGGCTAGTGATGGTTGACATTCGTAGTATCTAGCGGTTCATCTTTATGGTGGTGAATCATAGCGATTTATCGTGGATACAATGGCTGATGGTGGTTTATAGCAGTGGTTTATAGATTTTTGGGGGTCCCCCAGCTATTGAGAAACCACCATACAGACACAACATGACGCACCACCAGGGACCCACAATGGCCGGTCAATCGCACCAGGTGATGAATTTGTGGGTGATCATGGTTGGGTCCATCGTGTTGATGGTTGGGTGGCAATCCCTAGTATCATGTGCATACAATTCAACATAAATTTCTGTGTACATGTATATATATATATATATTTATTTATTTATATATATTTCATTATATATATATATATATATTATGTAAAAATATTAATATATATATATAAATAACATACGAATTACTGTTTGTTTGTCTATCTATCTATCTACCTATTTATTTTTCCACATATCCACCTATGTACTTTTCTACCTCTCTACGTCTCTACCTATCGGCCTGCCTACCAATCTCCCTATCTATTTGTCTATCCATCCATCCTTCCTTCCTTCCTTCCTTCCTTCCTTCCTTCCTGCATTCCTTCCTTCCATCTATCTATCTATCTATCCATCTATCCATCCATCCATCCATCCATCCATCCATCCATCCATCCATCCATCCATCCATCCATCCATCCATCCATCCATATCTATATTTGTATGTTTGCATATGCACACCCAGATTTTGATGGTAAATCCCCGCCAATTGACAGTAGCATGACAGGGGTGGCTTCTTCTGATCTACCAGTACCCTATGAGTACAAAAACCTCCCCACTGCTCGTTGAATGGTTGAGAACTGTCGGGGTCCCTAGCTGACTGGGTGATTTACAGGAAAGTACCGATATTTGCGTCTGATGCGTCTTAATCTTTTTTTACCTATAAGATCTCAGGATCCAATTCCAATTTGGTTTGATTTGGATCTGTCTGAGCTCTTTATAGGTAATTCAATTTGGTCCAATTTGGTTTGATTTGGTCCAATTCACCTGTCTGATTGCATTTCTTCAAACGCCAAGAAATCTCGGCAATGACTTGCACATTGCTCTCCCTCTGCAGGCTTCACTGGCGATGTGTTGCGAGTGCTTAGCCACCTGGCCCGTTGGACATGTGAAGATCCACAGCGAGGTTGGCCTGGTCAAGCTGAACCAAGGGCTCCGTGTTGGTGGGAACTTGCTCACAGACTGGCTGGTAGCATGGAGGGAGCTATGGAGCCAGGGGTATCCTTATATAGCCCTTGAAAGGGGGAGCCAAGGAGCTAACAGGAGGGTTCTGAGCAAATGCTAGCCGATCCATGTGTGTCTTGCAAAATCAACCTGCCTAAGCAGCTTGTGACAGTGGCCATTTGGTCGTGTTTGCGGTACCAGTGGAGTGGAGCAGCATCGGCTAGAAACTAAAAAACAACCAGTTGGATGCCCCAGTGAGGGCTTTTGCCGCGGCAGATGGCTCGATTGTGACATGGGGCGACCAAGACGACTCGGTGGGGACGGCTCTGCAGGAGCAACTCGTAGATTTGTAGCAGAATTGCCACCCAGGGTTTTGCTACTCGGTTGTATCTGGCTTGAACTGTGAAAAAGAAGACCATGATGCCGAAGAAGGGTTGATAGTGGTTATTTGTGGAAATTCACCGATGTTTTTTAATCTAATGGTTACCTGCTTCATCGCGGAGGTTTTTTCATGATGGAGAATGATGGAGGTAACTAGCCTTTCCATGCCTGTAAAGCAGCCGAAGAACAAACCCCGACTTGTGACGTAGGTCCGGGGCCCTCACGGAAAGCCTTTACCCATAGCCCTATAGCTGGGATGAAGCACCAGCTGGGATGAAGCACCAGCTGTACTAGCACCCTTGGAGGCCGGAAAACCGTGGCGTGGAGCCTCTCGGTCTTCCTTTTGCTGCTCGCTGAAGTGGCAACTGCTGGGCGCTACAGCGTGGTGCAGAAGAACTTGATCACCGCACTGCAGGAGCCGTGGGTCATCCTGGTGGTCGGTGGTAGTCCCTGGTGACCATAGGATCTGGTTGCAGGAAGGTATTGGGGAGTTCTCAACATAGGGTACCCCAAAGCTCTGGTTGGTTTATGACTGGAAATGAATACTAGTGGATGATTTGAGGGTACCTCCATTCCAAGAAACCACCACCAGATCCAGCAGTGTGGTTTATTTCCTGGCATTTTTAGTGGTTTCCTGGTTTTTTCCTGTGAGCCAACCAGTTGATGGTTACATGTCATGATTGGGGTCACCCAGGGTGAGGCTATATAACGTCCTTGCACTTGGAACTTAAAGTCAATGTTGGATTGTACAAAGTGGGATGAGACATCAAAAGTACAAGTATTTCTGCAAAGAGTCGTAGTCGTGTTGTTAGAAGACCCAGACTCCAAGCTGCATTTCTATATAAAGATCTATCGTAGATCAATGAAAAAGAGAGATTATGAGGTTGGCAGGTGGCTATCAGAACACATGTATCACTTATCACTGGATGCACAGACTCGGGTCCACCAAAATATCCTCCAATCCCGCTATTTGGTTGCAGAAACGAGAACGAGACCTGTGACTCCTCGTTTCAGAACGCAGATAAACAGACGGAGGCACACAATTAAGGTGAAGGTGTCTGAATATGCAATGATGAAACTCCCGGATATGCATGAAATTCATCACCAAAAAAACGCAGAAATCTGCATTGCGATCATGAGTTTTGTTGGGTGACCGCGCCCACTGGACACAGTTTGAACATTGAAATCCGCACAGTAAATTGCAGGATAAACGTGGATAAACCACTCAGGACAATCCCAGCTGGTAATTTGAGATACTGTCATTGTGTTTCTGCTGCATGATTTCTGAACCTTGGTAGTGGTGGAATTTCACATCATGCTCAATCATCAGCAGCCATCCGCTAACTAGATTTTCGACCCGTATCAGGGCCCCCCATCACCCTGTGCGTTTCTGCGACGCTTTTTGGGTCACCTTTGATCCCTTTGCACCAGGCCAAAAATGCAAAAGCTTTTCATCAAGGCCTGTGGCATGTGGGCAGAATCATTCTATGCATCAGCCCCATCATTGCGCTCAGAGAATCTTGGCACTGCAACTTGGGACTTGTGGCAAGTCTTTGGGATCACAGCCCTGCTGTTTTCCAAGCAATTGATCAAAATGAGTGGCCTTTGCCCACCAATATATGGGTGTTTCTCGTAGGGAGCCAAAAAAAATTGCTGGTTTAATGCTATAGGTGACATCTTGCTTCTATGATTTCATATTATTGCTATAAATGGTTAACAAAGGATGATTGGGGGTACCCGGGGCTTGGTTGGGGGACCATAACCGGAATATGACCACAGTATTCCGCAGGTAGTTTAAGAACCCACAAGAACGTGGATGAACAACCCCCCTGACCAACCACGGCTTGACTTGTTGCCAGCAGTGGGGATGCGTTCACTGTGAACATCAAGGGATCTGGTGGCTAGCAACTCCGAGGAATATGCCGCTGGGATGTTGAGTATGAACTGCCGCTCGTCTCTCACCTCTCGCTTTGCCAGACGCTATTTGGTACCAGAGATCCTTGGTGCAAAGGGCCCGGTGTAGCCGAGTGACGACCTTAAGGTGATATACTTTTCTTAGGTTATTAGGTTACCCTAAGGTAGTCACTAGGCTACATGTAGATTGTTACCCTCAAGGTGATACCCGCATACCTTTTTTTCTTAGGTTACACTAAGACTGTGACTGAATGTAATTTGCTTTCAGCGGAGCCATCAAGTACAGAAGATTTTCCGGTACAATCGGGGAACGCGCAACACTAGAACATTTTCTATGCAGACTCAAGCTGCCTGTAAGTTTGTGAGTTGCTCACGTCATATCCATGGTGTTGCTTCTATGTATTCGTCATATACCTGCTGGAGCCCTCCTGTTGGTGACATTCCAACATTGACCTTGTGCATCAACACATACTTGATGATCATGACGCAAGGAATACGATGCCCCTTTCATCCAGTCTTTCTCGTGGGGTGCCACGATGTAACCAAGCATGAGGATATTGGCGCTGGCACCTCTCACTTGCGATTACCATCCGTGTAAGTGACGCGTTTGGAAGAAATTGCTTCCCAGTTGACAGGCAGTTGATTGGCAGGTGATTGATGGTGTACAAGTAGGTTGTTTGCGACACAGTTGTTGGGTTGTTGCTGCTGATTCAGATTACGAGGTGGGCCCGCCCAGTTATGAGCAGGTTCAGATTCGCCATGTAAGCAGCTAGTTACATCTACCATCACTGGTACCAGTTGCTTGGATATGCATCTCCACTACTGGCTACTAACCATGGTTGCAGGGGTTAGTTCACCTAGGGTGCCCCACGTCAGTCTGGGGCATTGGCATCCCAGGCTTGACATTGGCTGTAAGGACCTATACCCAGATTTTCGATCATGTTCAATAGAATCGTATGTTGAATCTGCATGAAGATACGACAATCTACGTCGCGTACAGAAGTCTGTGTCATAACTGGTGAAATCATGTCATATAGCGATGTTAACATCAAGTATGACATGATTACATAGTTATAATCATTATTAATTATGATTATAGTTATGATGATTATCATAACTAGAGCGATGTTCATGACTTACTCTCAACGGATGTGCGCAGTATATCCAGCCTTGACACCGCTTTCACTGTACCGGATGTGCTCAGGAGCCTTGAGAAGAAGGGGTCGGGAAACAACGAGTCGCCGAAGGTCCACTTTGTGGCGGTGAGAAGGTGGTGGACGTGATTCCAAAAACGCTATGGGTTAATATTAACCAATCAACATATAGGTGATCATAGGGTAACCAATGGTTAATAACAGCTGATTGATGGATGATAATAGGGGATAACAACCAATAATGATAGGGATATACCAGCTATATTTGGCTATGGGTAAATATTAAGTAACCAAATTCATGGGGGATAATAACCAACAATGATAAGGAAAACAATGGTTGATGATAGGGGAACCAGGGGTACAGGGTTTTGAGCCACTGCCATTTCTTCAGTAGTGGCTGCTGATAGAAAAGATCGACTCGTGGTTGAAAACGTGTTCCGTAATGGTTCACTCATGTGTCATATTACTTTATGGTGAACCATGCTCATATTTTTCATGGTGCTACTGGTAACGAATGATTGCCGTGGTGTATCCCGTGAACTATCTTCAGAGCTCTGATCATGTGTGAAGGGTCGGGGTGCAATTCAGCCAATTGGCACGATGACTGTTTCTACACAAGCATCAGGAGCAGCTATGCATATAATATGTCCTAGATGCATACTTGGATGTGCGTGCCCACATAGTAACTTGTTGCTAATAGGGTTTCTAACCCACATGGTAGACTTACATGCTTGTTCTTGTGCGCATGATTCAGGCATCGTGTTTTTGATCGCTGCAGCCAACCTGTGGATGCAACCAATCATTTCTTGGATCTGACGACGACTACATTTTAACGGTAGCAAGGACCTGTGAATTCGAATTCGATCATTCATCATATCACTTGGATCTACTTGGTGAATTGGGACGAGTCTAACCTCTCAGGTCAAACCTGTGTGTAAACAAGCACAGCCTCGTGGCCAACATAGTTACGGGGAGAAATGCTTGTGTCCTTTGCTAAGGATGCCACCAGTGATATCACATGCTTCCGATTCTCCCTAGAACTGTATAGTGGTTTCTCAAGCCATAGAGAGCCCCCAAAAATGGCTGCTTGATTACTGTAAATGGATACTAGCCAGCTAATGATTAGTTACTTAACCAGCCAGGTTGGTTGATTAACTTCTTGACCCATGGATACTTTAGAAGATTTGAGACCCCCCCCATGACTTGAGAACCCCCCAGTGATGCTTATCGAATGGCTTCACCCAAGCAGCGCAGGAGCCTCCAATCTAACCTGCCACAAATGGGATCCGTCAAGTCATCAGCAGCCTCCAGGGGATCCCATAACTACTGCAAAATCAGACGATGCGGTTGTCGTGATGGTTGTGGCAAGTGTCTAGTTGTGGCTATCCAATTTGAAATCGATGTGTAAATGCAATTCATCCAGTTTGCGGCGTACCTACAAGTCTCGAAAAGAAGATTCCGGATCAAGACGCCATCGCCATGTTTTTACTGTCGACAAGGGATGTTCCCTAAACAAGACCTGCAAGGTGGCTTCACCCTCCAGTTTGCAAACTCAAAGGTTATAGCATGTTATAGCTGGCTTCTTAGATGGCTTCTTGAGGTCAAGATTGGGCTCCCCAGTTCATCAATCTATGCTTGTCCTTAGGGCAACTACCAGGCCAATGAGAAACAAAACTGAACCAGAGGCCCCGCCCCAGTCCGTTGTTGACGTACTTCTGTGCCAATTCCAGGTTCAAAGCAGCCCATACTACGCGCTGACTTTGACCGGTGCGGTGGCAGCCATGGTGGGCGCAGGGTGGCACGGTTTCAACCAGCCTTTCAACATGGCCATGGGATAATATTAACCAATCAACTAGTGGGGGATAATCACCAACAATGATAGGGAAAACAATAGTTAATGAAGGGGGAAGCAGGGGTACAGGATTTTGACCCACAGTCATGTTAACAACAGGGATATCGGGCTTCAGGCAATGCCATTGGTGCTATGAATCAGCAGTAGTGACACAACTGCATGCATGAATCTTAAGGTATCTGGCTATGAGTCAATATTCGACAACCAACAAATGGTCACGACAACATCCCAACAAAGATGACTAGTATGTTCTTTGGTATGTTCTCTGGGGGAACAGGCCATTGACCCACAGCCTCATGTGGTTTTTGAGTACTTCCAAATCAATTTTGCTGTTCGATATGACTGGAGTTCGCTGGATGAAACAATTTAGGGTGATGCTGTGGAAGAATTATAAGCGATCGATATATATATATATAGATATATATATATATATACATATTGCACATACACCAAATTATTAAGCCCGATATGCTTGGGTATATCTAGTGGCTAGCAAGAGCCTATGGCAGAACCCGCTTGAGGTTGTAGAGAATAGCAAATGATAACTTGATAATTGACAGGAAACAGAACACATCGTGTAATAATCACTTTCTCATTGATCACCTGGATTTAAGGGGTTAATTGGCTGGTGGTTTCAAACATGTTTTATTTTCCCTAGGAATCATTAACAAATGGTTGGCTGACTGATATTTTTCATAGGGGTTGAAACCACCAACCAGGTAAATCATCATCCGTTGAATCTGCATCAAACCATCCGTACTGTTCGCTGCTGATGGCTTTGAAGTTTTCCTCATGAGGCCGTGCCAATCTAAAAACTTATGCCACATTCTTATGATTCAACCCGCTTCTCATCTCTTATGCTATGAATATGGCATGAATTTAGTTGAGGATGCCATCACTTTCTATATCTTTCTATAAACCCCCTGGAAGGATATGGTCATGAGCTCAGTAAGTCAACCTTAGCTGTCCGGCGGGATTTCAAGAGAACTTCAAGAGTACTACGGTGGGGTTGATGAAATGGACAATTCAAAACGACTATCCCAACAGAAGAGGTAGAATTAGTTCCATCAATATTGTCGTTGTTGGAAATGGGTAGGACTGGTGTGCAAATAATCATCTATCTCATAGCTACAGATAATCATACCTGCCATCCCAATTTGTCCTATCAAGACGCCCGTTTTTGGTTAAAGTTAAAACGTGATTCTGAACTAATTTATTGACCCACCTTGTTGATTATAGTATCAAACATAATGAAACAAATTGTCATTGTCAAGCAGGAAAATTGAATGCTGCACCACCAGCATTGGGACCATTTAACAAGATGAAGACACCGTCAGCAATGGTCCATGTCGACCTCTGATTTGCATTGACTGTTCTATCATTCAATGTGACTTGCTTCATTTGGGAATGCCGAAATAGGGC
>VSDK01005185.1:591305-602936 GCA_009767595.1 Symbiodinium kawagutii | reverse complement strand
AGAGCGGAATGGTCCAAGTTCGATGGTTCTTTCCAAGACTTGCTGAAGACCATGTACAAGAGTGTGCCTCGATGATGACTTTGTTGCTTGTATTCTTGTTTTTGTTCGTGGTGCTGGTTGTGGTGGTTGTGGTGGTTGTCGTGTTTTGTTTTAATGGAGTTCGATGTTTCAAGCGGCCCAGGAAGATTATGCATAGGTCATCATCGGTGTGTCCGTGTGTGTGATCTGTGTTTGTTTCTGAAAATGTTAGTGCTCCAAAGCACATTTTTTTACCCTTTGGTAAACCAACCTGGAAGTGGAAAATCCACCCTTACGGACAAATCGACTAACCTACGATGATCTTCCGAGGTGATTTCGGCTTCCAGGTTTGTTTACCAGAGTATATTGATCCTATTCGATTGGTTAACTTGGCATATACATATTAATTACATATTTTTACATAAAATAATATTCATACATATTATATACACTGTATGGATTGCAGTTTGTGATAGTTTGTGGATGGGTGTTGCCGGGAATGTGTTGAGGTGTTTGTTTTCTTGCTCACCCGGTACACGTTAGCATCCTATCAGTATCTCATATTTTGTTCCAACCCCACTGCATCGCTTTGTTTGCAGAGGGTGGGCCGGTATTGTTTGCGCGCAGATCCGGCCAAAATTGATAGGCGTCCCGTTGGGGTTTGATGCATAGTGAAAACCTGCCCTTAGATTCACAGGGGTTCCACCATGGCCACGCGACGAGGTTGTACTGGCAACTGGTTACAGCATGGTGAACCGCACCTTTCACTGGGCCACGTTCGCAGTGATACCCATGCTGGTTGGACACTTGGACGGCCGTGGTACCCACCAGGGACCTGTGATGGTGTCCTGGAAAACGCTCAGTGGTTCGCTACACCCAATTCCTGACCGCTGACCTGCTTGGGTCTGGTTGGAACAGCCATAGTGTACATGCATTGCTAGGGATGATTGGCAGAGGTGAACTACCTACGGATGACCCTACAAACAACTACTCGTTGGTGGCTTCTATGGTTAGCTAGTGGGTTAGTCATGGTTAATAATAGGGAAAAAATAGTTGGAAACAATGGTTAAACAACTAGTGGTTGGTGTTGTCATTTTTATTTTCCCTAGTAATGATTAACAAATGGTTGGCTGTCTAATAGTTTTCATAGGGGTTGAAACCATCACCCCGATATTGTCGTACTTCAAGACTCCAACTGTTGAATCAATCTTAAACTAAAATAAGGTGTATATACACCATGTCTACCATGTCTTCATTTTTTGGCTCTAGTGGTGGATGATGGCTACGCTGGTTGATCACTTTCATCCCTGAGTGTTGCAACGAGGACCGGCCTATTTGCAGGGCAAGATTGAATTTGGTGTCATCTCTCAAGCAGCTTGGCGCTGCTGATGGATTGTGAACAGATGTGGCTTTCAATTCAGAATCTTGTGTCCTTATTGTTTATCATTTCTTGAAGGGCAAGCGGTACCTCAAGGATGTGGAGTCCATACACATATTTATTCATTGGCAATATGGAGCTACATACATAGAGTCCGTACGCCTATGTATGTGTATTATGTGCGCATGTTGTTTGCCAATCTCTTTTTGACTTGCATCGCGTTTTGCATCACGCTGGTCACTACATGGAGAACTCTCATTCGGAACTGGTGTGTTTCTCATACTAGTAGCCCATGAACCATTCTTCTGAATCCATGATGCAGGGGTGGAAGCTCCCCCCTCCAAGATGCACTGGTTTGACAAGCAGCGTGGTGAACGTTCAACACAAAGTTTCATTGTTTCCTACTACGTTTATGGCTGATCCATGTTGATTCCAATGATTCCGATTTCCTGACTCCTAAGCTTCGCACCTAGCGGAACGGGTACATTGTTGGATTGTTTTCTACCCAGTGGTCAATATCACTGATCCCTGATACTCGTAGTGTTGTCGTCCGTTGTCAGGCCACCATGGCTTTCAACATCATTTTGGAAGCCTTGACTTTGGCGATGCATCGTCTGGAATCCCTGAGTGATCTCGCTGTGCGCTTGGAACGTTTGGAACATTTGGATGCTGCACTCGGTGGCCGCCACCATGGAGAGCAGCACGGAATTGATGGGTTCCTTGGTAACTGGCTAGTGCTTGGGAGGAAGGCCAAGAGGCGTTTGGGGTATCCTGCCCGTTCGCATCCTAGCCCTGGCTTCGCACACCGCTTTACGCCCCAGAAATCGAATCACATGTATGGTGTTCTCGTGCTGATGCGATTACAGTGATGCGCAGGAATCTGTCCATGAGTAGTGGCGCAGCCAAGAAATGCCAAGAATGGTTGCTTCTCCAACAGACCATGTGCGATGTTTTAGGGGGACAACCCTGCAGATATACTGTGCTATAAAGTAAACCATCAAGAACGATCAACCATCGCCATGAACCAGCCATCAATTGATCATTGATTAAGCGTCAACTCACAATCAGTTGGCCATCAATTGAGGATCAATGAACCATTCATTCACCATTTCTCAACGATCAATTAGCCATCAGTTAACGATCAATTGGCAACTAACGATCAGTTCACCAATTTAGGTACTCGTATGGATGGTATTCAATGATCAATTCACCAGAGGTGAACGAACCATTTCTGCACCATGAATCCACCAGCGCCACCACTGCGCATCACCCTCCATCCACGGGGCACCACCGCACCATGCCCAGGCGCTGTGTGGCCTTCAACGATGCCTTTCTGCGCTTCCGTGGGGTCACGCTGTGCACGCCCAAGCGCTGTGATGTGCCAAGCTCGCAGGCGACGAGACCACCGGGGGACCATCACCAGGGGCGAATGGATGGCACCCCTGGGGATGGTTAGTGATGCTCAGTGATAGGTTCATGGGTTCATGGGTTCATGGGTTGATTGGCTTGGATTCATGGGGCTTCTTGGTTCGATTTTTTGCTGTTGACGGCTTGGCAGATGTTGATTGTTGATGGCTGTGAATTGACTTGTCGTTGATGAGAGTGATGCTGGAGTAGATAGAATATCCCCAATGTTCAACACATAGACCATTTACCAATTGGGAACGGTCCATTTCATTCTCTATCTACTCCAGGATGTTTATAGTCGTTGCTAGTGTTTTGAAACCTTTGCTCATTTGTACAAACACTACCTTGACTGGATTGGATGTTCAAATCTGCTCAGGAAACCATCGTTTTAGCCATCAATTACACTCGTTTTCTGCATACTATGAACAATGTGTAAGATATCCGGATGATTAGTCAACTTGACCAGCACGTTGAGGGTGTGTGAGAGCACAGTCTTGATCCATAGCCATTGCTCTTAGATACGCTTCGTCCCTTTGGTTGTCTAGTGTGTCGGTGCATGTGTGTTTAAACCTGGTCCGAACATCGCTGCTTGATTATGTTCTGGTTTTCTTTCATTTTGTTGACTGTGTATTGCTCTCCATTAACGATCAACGACAATGATAGTGGTAACGACTATATAGAGCAATGTAGCTGACAAAAAAAAGCAACCAACAAGAATCAGACAAATCTAATAAGGACAAGGTGAAGGACAACGACCACACAGCAACAACAAGTCGTTGACAAAAAATCAACCACAAGTACCAACAACAACCAACAAGAAGTGACCAACAGTGATCAATAACCATAGCCAACAACAACCAAACAGCAATGCCAACCAGCAGCAGACGTGGGTTCTGGTTGCCTTTGAGGTGCTCTTTGAGAGTTTATCCTTCGACGTCTTGGAAGGTCAATCCTTATTGGTTTCAGGCGCGGTGATCGGACCGCCCCATGGGAGATTGCGCCTGGTTGGCAATGCAAGAGCTATGGACCTATCCAATGATTGATCCAGAACAGGCCGAATTTGTGCTTATCAAGCCCCATCATCCGCTTGCATGTGAAGTTTCATGGGCCTGGAGTGCGTTTCTTGGGATGAGGGTAGATCCAGTTGCCATCCCATTTCTTTAAAAGAAAACAAACAACTCTTGCGACACTCCAACGGACGTTTTACAGGTACGACTCTGCGTCTCGAACTGAAGAAGAGCTGTGGAGAGCTGATCAGTGATATCAATGCTCACCATTTGTTCAATCTGGAGAGCTGATGAATGATCAATGATCAATTGATATCAATGATAATTGAGCTCACATGAGCTCACCATTGTTCATTATCAATTGATCAATGATCTCAATGCTGACCATGTTCATGGTCAATGAGCAATGATTTCACGGTCACCGACCACTTTTTGCCTTGGGAAAACGACCATGAACATGGTGCGAATTGTCAACTGATCCACGGCGGAAGCCCTTCCCCGAGATTCATGGCTGCACCGCAAGTACAGCCATCCCCAAATTCAGCATAGAAAAAACACATCTATGGACAGTTTGCCACCTCGGGGCACCCACATGTCATAGTTGGATTTCAAATCATAGCATTGTATCCAGTTTAATACAACTGTGGTATGCCTTTGGCATATTGGCCAATCAACCATTAAACCATTCAACCAACCCTGGCAAATGGCCAACGATTGTTTGACAGATATAGCCTGGTTTAAGAAACCGATGGTTTGTGCGGCCTATTTTTGACCAATAACCTTAGCCCTAGACCTTGACCAACCTTAGATTCTCACCCGTCCAAAGTCATTTTCCAATGATCACCTTGGAATCGATGGCCTCAGGCGAGAGTGGCATTGGAAAGAGTTCCTTGCTCCGTGCAGCCGCTGGTCTGTGGAAGAATGGCAGTGGCAGCATCGCAACTTGGCGCCGGGTGCTTGGAGACTGCTGAATACTGGTGACTTTACCCGGCTTTTTGGGGATAGATTCACCAACAACAAGGGAAGAAGCAACGAATCATAGGCGAATCAGCAGGACACATGGGGGGAAACTGACCAGTCGTGCAGTCGAATTTTTCACACTTGTCAAGCACCTTTATGACTTGGACCCTGTGGTTTGCCCACCAGCCATCAGGACTATCTATACAGGGGTTGGTAAATATCTCCATTTTTAGGGAAATTGAACATCACCAAACTGGATGACTGACCAGGGGATTATTCCCCCATAATTCTTGGGTGATGTCCCATTTGGACATTGAATGACCCCTGCTATAACCAAACATCCCCGAAGCAACAAAACCAAGCTGTTGGAAGGCCCAGTCTTAAACGCATGGACTCATTGCTTGATGTTTTGCCTTCCAATTGAGTGAAACGGTTTCCGGGAGGAGCTCTAGGCATGTGGTTTGATACGTATCCCAGCTGGCAAAGATAGACTTCAAATGTATGGCTCCGCCGGCTCCATATCTAAGTTGTTTTGTCTTGACACGTTGGAGCGAAGATCTTTCAGTAGACTTGTGAAGCAAATGAGTGACCAGGACTACGAGCTCGGGTGACGAAGAGAGGTTGAAATGTCTTTTGGTTGCTGGTTTCAAACATTTTTCCCCTAGTATTTACAAACAGTGGGTTGGTTGGTTAATATTTTTCATAGGGGCTAAAGCCACCAACCAGTCTATCATCTCAGACAAGGAACGCTTTTCCATCCACACATGCAGGTATGTCAAACCAGTTGTTTTCCTAGGAAAGAAACACGAATCAATTTTTGGTGCAAGCTGCTTGGCTGGTGCCCGTAATGAGAACCAGCCCAACCTGTACAAAACAGTAGCGGCTTTGTCTTTCCCGGATGTTGACGTTGATGATGATGATGATGATGATGATGGTGATGATGATGATGATGATGATGATGATGATGATAATGATGATGATGATGATGATGATGATGATGATGATGATCCAAAGCCCAAGGCATAGTACATTGCACTACGGTGTTTTTGATTTGGACCTCTCAGGAATTGTGCGAACGATCTTCTGTGTTCTTCATGCCACAGAAGCCCTACATGTTCCTGGGGTCTTTGAAAGATCAGCTGCTCTATCCACACGTGTCTCACTTCATCCCTGATGCGGCAATCAAAGATGCTTTGCAACAAGTTCGACTGCAAGACTTGCTGGACCAGCATGATTTGTCGGAATCTCGGTTCGCAGACATGGCTATACAATGCTGTGCCATTCTTTTCTGTAACATTTGCAATAATATGCTGTAAAATCATTGCTTCCTTCAAAAATCCACCGAGATTGTCTTGCAACTGTCAAAGCTACAGGGTCCCCAGCTGGACAGATACAGAAAACACCTGCTGAGAGGCCACACAGTTCTGTTCGTGAGCCGCTGGTATGTTCCAAGTACTCAATCAGCTTGAGTCACTACAGATCTACATGTTCAGGGTATCTATTGTTCATGACTATTTCACTGTGATGATGGCCATTGATGCTGAAGTACATAGGTACATCTTTTTCAGATTGAGATCGTGGGTGAATATCGAAATGGAACTATCTGCACAACTTGAATTTACATTTGTCATGTTTACAAAGTGGTACTCAACTTGGTATAGATACGGATGCATCACTAGATGGTGTTTCTCAGAACAGGGACCCCGAAAATAGTTGCTTTATTCCACTACCAGTAAATGGTTTCTATTGGATCATTTTAGGGGTACCCCTATGACTTGAGAAACCACCATATCAGTGAAGAACATGTCCAAATTACCAACATTAGTTGGGTAATAACATGTGGTAATTAACATGTAATAACCAGTGGCCATTAGTTGGTATTTTATCTGTATACACTTTCTTGCCCGACCACGGGCGCTGAGCACAGTTTGTGTTGCATGTTTTTGTAGCCACGAGGGAAGGGACCCTTTCAACGGCATGGAAATGGGGGAAAAAAAAAAAAAATATATATATATATATATAAAAATACATATGTATATATATATATATACATATATATATATATATATATATGTATTTACTTATATATTTATGTAAATGCACATACTGATTCACCCCCAGACTATATCAACCATGTTTCCTTCCGCACGTCGGCAACCCGCATGACGTGACGTGCCGTGCCACGGTTCCGGGATTGGAACGTCATTGCCACTGAGGAAGTGAAGGACTGGTCCAGTGCCTTGGTGCGGTGAATGAGGCATGGTAGTGAGATGGTGACAAGAGGTGATAAACCGTGGTATAATGATTAATACTGGTTGTTAATAATAATGGTTTCATAATGGTTAATGATGGGTAATAATAATAATGGTTAATAGTGATTGGTTGTTAATAATGGTTGTTAATGATGGTTGTTAATGATGGTTCATAATGGTTAATGATGGGTAATAATGGTAAATGGTTAATAATGGTTTCATACTGGTATCACAGGTTGGTTCATCATGGTGAATGGTTGGTTAAATGGTTAATAAATGGTTAAATGGTATGGTATCCCATTAAATATGGCCAATGGTTGGTTGATAATGGTTAAAAGATATGGGTAACAATCCTTGGTTAATAATGGTTAATAATTGTTAATCATGGTTCATGATGGTTAATTAATGGTTAATAATGGTTTCATACTGGTATAACAGTGGTTAAATATGGCGAATGGTTGGTTAATACTGGTTGTGAATGGTCAATAATGCTTGATAATGGTTAATAATGATTGTTACACGTATTGAATTTGGTTGATGGTTCGTTGATCATCATGATTTAGCAACGGTTAAAGATGCTTAATGATGCTCAAATATGGTTGACAATGTTCATGGTTAATGATGCTTGATAATGGTTGATAATGGTTGTTAATGAAACGGTCAATCAACAATGGTTACTCATGCGTGACAATGGTTAATAAACAGTTGAAATACCGCTAAACTAATATATAGTTAGGAATGGTTCACGATGGTCAATATCTACTTGATATGGTGATGTCATGCACAACGATTCTATAATAATTCTTAGCATTGGTTGATAAGTGATTGATATAGTGCTTGACTAATTGTTGGTAGTGGTTCATGATGATTGGACAATGGCATAGTGATGAGTCTGTATCAATGGCGGTTCATTCATAGTCATCAATGGTCATCCACAAGGCTTAATGTTGGTTGATACGTTCACTGATCGTAGCTCATAAGATGATGATTAAGCTGGTGAATCATGCTTAATTATCAATGATGTTACTGGTGATAAGTTGGTAGCTGGTTGACAGCAGGAGATCTAGAAACGCCAACAGTTGGCTCATGATTCACTATTTGGTTGATAGTAATTGGATTGTAATCCTGGCTAATTACATATCTAAAAGAACTGAATGACAATCATTTTTTTAAAGAGATGTAAAGAACCTGGTTTGTAGTCATGGTCAAGCTCCATTTTTGCGGGTTTGCTCCGTTGATGCAGGGCTCGGGCCATGGTTCCGTACCTGCCACGGGATGATCATCGATGGGGCAACCGAGTGGATGGTGGATGACCAGCGCAGCCTTGGTCGTTTCCACCATGGCTTGACCTGCCGCGTGCAGTGTCCCCAAAAAAAATAATCGCACTGGTCGTTTTAAATGTTCGATGTTAGGGTATCGGTATGGGTGCGAAATGAGTCATGACTTTTTTTCGACCATCATTCATCATTGTTAACCACTCTCGAAACAAGTATTAACCATCATTAGCCATTCATCACCCTCAATCTCCTTGGTTGGTGGATCATGTGCCATCACTGGCCATCACCACCCAACATTAACCATCACTAACCATCATTAACATTCATTGACCATCACCAGCCATTACGAACCATCATTAATCATTCATCAACAGCCATCATTAACGATCATTAGCCACAGATCACTGACCATCATTAGCCATCATTAAACCCAGCACCAGCCATCAACTTTGCCCGAATGGGCCCGGATGGGTTTAATGATGGCTAATGATAGTTGATGATGCATGGCTAATGATGCTGAATGATGGCTGGTGATTAATGATTAGTGGCTCGTAATGGCTCATCATTAATCCACTACTAGCCCTTAATCATTTATTACCAGCCATCATTAACCATCGTTAGCCAGGATGATCAGCTAGTGATGAATGATCAATGATGGTAATCAAGCAGCCAGGCCTCCTCTCCTTGGGACAACAGCAGCGCATCAACTTTGCACGGGTTCTTCTTCGCCCAAGCACCTCGGTCTGGCAGCAGTACGTCACCTTTTAGGCATGTTAAACAGCGGCAGAGACATAACAACAGAAGCACCACAACAGGGATATGGCTGCGAGTCAAATCTCAGTTGTCCAGCAATGGTAATTTCTCAATCCAGTTTCGTGACCCCCCCGAATCAAAAAAAAGATGGTTTTATCATTATAAATGGTGAATCAGCTGGGTGATTCAGGGGTACCCCTAGTTTGAGAAACACCCAAGTCAGAATCTCGTGACCGTTAGGGGGTATGGTAATGTATCAATAATATTCAATAATCACTACTGGTCACCATTATCATGACTCACCGTTGATCATTTGTACCATGATAATCATAGCATCTTCATGTTTGCATTATGCATAGGCATGCTTAACCATGATTGAGCATTCTCAACCATCAGAAAGAAGCCCTCAGCATTTGCATGCCTAACACGGGCCATTGTCAACCAGTGCTCTACCTGCAGAGATGGTACATCAGCCAACGCTACAGTGATTTCACAGTGCCCTGTGGTAGTCCCTGACCTGGCAATGGCAAATCACTATTTTTGAGGGGAATCCTTCGAAAATGGGGAATAAAATAGCACATGTTCCATTGC
The DNA here is from genome assembly GCA_009767595.1 of Symbiodinium kawagutii. Lineage (NCBI taxonomy): Eukaryota > Dinophyceae > Suessiales > Symbiodiniaceae > Symbiodinium > Symbiodinium kawagutii. The sequence continues at coordinate 593,293 of VSDK01005185.1, read as the reverse complement.
CAAGTAAGTTTACCAGAGGGCACATGCTCATGCAGAGGAAGCTGCAACATTTATCTGCCAGTTTATTGCTGCACATACTCCCCTATCGATTTGCAGGGAGTTGAAGTAGCCAAGTTGGCAGCTGAAGCAATGTCAAGTTACCCCAATTGATCGAGAATACCATGAAATCAGAACGAAGTGATGACCATCATTAGCCATCACTAGCCATCACTAACCATCATGAATACCATAAGATTGGTTGCAATTATGATTAACCAGGTACGACAAAAATCGCCGGGAATTATTTTCGTCGCTTCGCCGCTTCCAAGATCGTTGTTCTCTTCAGTTCATGAGTTGTTGTTTGGGAAGACATATGTCAGAACCACTTCTACTGCTATATAGACTTTTTTATGCCTTAAGTTCACTTGTGGTGTTCTTCAAAAGTTTGATTAAGGATTTTGAATTGTCATTACTTGTCTAGCAAGTTTGGCCATTTGTGTTGTTAGTTAATGGTCACTATTGACCAGTACTTCTCATATTGTAAGTCAGCTGGTCTGAACACTGTCAATTGGTGAGCAGGTATTTAGTTTCTTAGTATATATGTTTACATTACATAAATGTGTAATACATGTGGGACTTTCGTTGTCAGTGGTTGAATGGCTTATCAACCAGCCTGGCTACCAGGCATATGCTTTGCATTGATGGATGAGTGCACTTCAGCCTGTGACCCTGCCAATGAGTTCCATTTGCATCTGGGCGCAAGCGTCTGCTGGTGAGAATAAGAGTTGTAGAGAACCGATTCTCACCAACCATTCGGCACATGGCGCATGTTATCCCACGTGGAGCATGTTATGCTGCTGACGACGACGATGATGATGATGATGGTGAGGAGGAGGAGGATGTTGTTGATGTTGGTGATGCAATGATCATGACGATGACATGATGGCTATGCTGATAATGACAGGCTCTTTGCAGTTGATGGTGGCGATGTTGGCGCTCAATAACGATGATGATTCACCCAGTGGGAGCAGGCTGCGTCAAGTTTTTCTGCCAACGAATTCTTGCGAATGATAGGCAGGCCCCACCAAGGGCAGTCAAGGAACAACACCCAGGGTTAACATCAAAGCAGCGATGACCTCTACGGTGAGCAGCAGCGTGTGCAGACCACGCCTGCCAGGACCAGCCCCACAATCAGATCCCATGTAGCCCACTGAGGTATCGATTACTCCAACAGCACCTGCGTGGTTATGTATCTGTTGGCCATCGTCCTTCACTTCAAGAATTCCACAGTCACGCGTTGTGGCTTCGGCGGTCCGAAAGCATCGGATGTCCAATTGAAATCTCATTCTTGAAGATGGACGATTTTAAGCAAGAAATGCAAAAATAAAATACATACATATAATTCATAGCACATTGTCCGATACTCCTGCAAATTTCCTGTACTAAAATTATAGGTACATGGGCAGCTAAAACCCTAGGCCATAATCATATATAGAGGAATGTCTTTATAAAATGGACAACAAGACACACAGTATTGGAGGATAGATTGATATTTACTGGGTCCCTGGGTCAAGTCGTACTTCCTCTTAAAAAGTTTTCCTTTTAATTACAGTGTGCCCTTGCGGAGGTAGGCCTGGAAGGAAGATCGCAACATGTTGTGTTATTTTTCATGGTGTGCGCATGGTTTCCTGGTCTTATTATATTATGTCTATATTTATTTAATATTATTATTATATTTATTTGTAAAATATATTTTTTAATATTATATTATTTTTTTTTTTTAGATTAAGTTTTAATTTTTTATATCCTGAAATTTAAAAAAAAATCTTATAATATTTTAATTTTAAAATATTTAATAAATATTATAAAATAAAATAATTAATTAAAAATTTATATAAAATTAGGTTTAGATAAATTTAATATAAAACATTTTAAATTTAATTTACATTATTTAAAATATATATTATTTTATTATATTTTTAAAAAATTATATAATATTTAATTTAAAT
>VSDK01005185.1:494714-587406 GCA_009767595.1 Symbiodinium kawagutii | reverse complement strand
AAATATTTTTTAAAATAAAAAATATATTTATTTTTATTTTTAAAATTTTAGTTTAATATATATTAATATATTTTAATTTTAATTTATATTTTTATTTTTAATGAAATGAAATATATTATTTATAAATGTGAAAAATATATGTTTAAAAAATATATATATATATATATATATTTAAGTAATTTTGATATAAATGGTGAATTTTATTTATTGATCGTTGTAAGTATAAAGATTTTCGGGAAGTTTCTGATTCGTTTTCCAGTCCCATATTTGTTTTTATAAATAAATTTGTTTTTCAATGCCGTAGTTGTTTTTACTTAATGTGGCTTCATGGTAGTAGTAGTAGTAGTAGTAGTAGTAGTACTAGTAGTAGTAGTAATAGTAGTAGTAGTAGAAGTAGTAGTAGTAGTTATAGTTGTAGTTGTAGTAGTAATAATAGTAGTAGTAGTAGTAGGAATAATAGAAGTAGAAGTAGTAGTAGTAGTAGTAGTAGTGGTAGGAGGAGGAGGAATAGTAGTAGTAATAAAAGTAGTAGTAATAGTAATAGTAATAAGAATAATAGAAGCCTTTATATAAGCAAGGAAATTTCAATGTATAAAAATCAGAACTGGATAAACTTACAATTACTTTAGGAGACTTTCAAATTCGTTTTAAACTTATTTTAAATTCGTTTTAAAATTCGTTCTAGGGCATGCAACTTTTGGGAAACAAGGCATACCTGCCGCGATGTATTTTTCGTAATAAAGCCTCTTATTTAGTTTGTATTTAATTAGTACCTTGTAATACCTTGTAATACCTTATAATACCCTGTAGTACCTTGTAATACCTTGTAATACCTTATAGTATTTTATAGTCTCTTGTAGTACCTTGTAGTATTTTCTAGTATCTTATAATATTTTATAGTACCTTGTAGTATCTTATAATACCTTATAGTACCTTATAATATTTTATAATACCTTATAGTACCTTATATTACCTTGTAGTTCCTTGTTATACCTTGTAATACCTTTTAGTACCTTCTAATACCTCATAATACCTTATAATACCTTGTAGTATTTTGTAGTACCTTATAGAGTTTTTTTTATACCTTATAATACCTTATAATATTTTACAATACCTTATAATATTTTATAATACCTTATAATATTTTATAATATTTTATAGTACCTTATAATATTTTTTAATACCTTTTATTTTGTTTATGTTTAATAATTCTTACAATAATTTATATTTTACAACAAAATTTCTTATTAAGCTTATATTTAGCAGCTCTAGTAATTATAAATATAAAAATTTCAAATATAATATATTAAATATAAGACTTATTTTCGAGGCAATCCCAACTTATTTTATATTTTAATTCTAAATATTTATATATATCCCACTTCCGTCCGGAAATATAGCTCTTTATACATAAATAAAAACCATTACTTATATATAAATAATTTTTATAAATATTAATAAATATTATTTATTTATTTTTTAATATTTATTTTATTATTATTTTTATTTTTAAAAAAAATTATATTAGAATTATATTTTTATTTAATTTTATAAATAATTTTTAAAGATGATTATTTCCGCGACCACAGTATGAGTGTAGTATTATTTTTAATCAGGGTTTAAATATTAGGTATATTAAAATTTTAAATTTATTTTCTCGAATTTTTATAGTAAAATTCCTTTTGTAAAATTTCCGCCAGCTTCCGCGATTTGAAAGAGATAGATTTTTTAAATGACACTGTCCTGTCGTAATTTTGTGACAATTAGCGGCATCAAATATATTCACATATATGTTTCTGCACATTTGTGAGTAAACCATTTTTTTATTATCCTTGAATATCAAATTTTGTTTAATTCTCGCCTGTCCAGCTGACTTTGTGCCAAAGCAATCTTCTACGTTCCATCTCGTCCATGACATTGGGACTCACCATTGATTTATTATTCTAAGTCGTGGCTAACCAGTACCCAAGATTACTTCATCATTCATCAACAAAAATCACACTGCTCTTTAGCAAATCAGTCCTCACAATGGAGGCAGTGATTAAAATCATCAGGACAAAAAAAGTACAAAGCATTTCAGCAAACAGTGCATTGCTGCGTCCGTCTCTCTGCAACAGAACTCTGGGGACCCCAACGCAGCGAGAAGGCTGACAAGAAAGGATGCGACCACCTCAAGCCGCCCGAAGCCACTAGCAAGGTACCTGAAAAGCTGTCTGATGTACTTCTATCCAAGTGTATCCCTGGAAGGTTGTCATGTATTCATGACCTATTAGGGTGGCTGATTGTAAAGAGCTGGTTGTTCTACCCTTGGAAGCTCTTCATATCTTGACATGCTGCTCAAAGGTCAGCACTCGAATCCACAACCAAGGCCACAAACAAAACATCAGCGACACATTGACCACAAAAACAAGAACCCGAACCACAACCAAACCCGTGCTGAACAAGAAACATCACCAAACAACAAGAGAAGAGTGACAAAATGATGGGAACTGCGACAAACAACATGCAGAAAAAACGTCAAAAAACATGTAAAGGTAAGAGGAGTCAGCAAAAGAAACGAAGAAGAGGACGAGAAGACAAAGGCGAAGAATCATGAGAAAAGGACAAATCGTAGGAATATCACCGTACGAAAAACAACCCGAAACACAAACAAAGAAACTATCACTTCAAATTAATCAATCACTTGAAACAACCCCTGCCACAGCGAGGTGATAAGAAAGCCAGAAACACATCTATGAAAAAACAATACATGTAATTGAGACAAACAGCAGCAGCAGCAGCAACGGCAACAGCAACAACAACAGCAAAAGCAACAGCAGCAACAGCAACAGCAACAGCAACAGCAGCAGCAACAGCAACAGCAACAGCAACAGCAACAACAACCACCACCACGACCACCACCACAAAAATCCATTACAAATTTAAGTACGTGCCACCACCACCACTACCACAAGCACCCTAGCACCAGCAGCACCAGCAGCACCAGCAGCACCAGCAGCACCAGCAGCACCAGCAGCACCACCAACAAGACCATCAACAACACCATCAGCAACAGCAGCCACAACAAAATGGGGAAGGTAATGACAGCAGCGACAGCGATAACCACTGCAATAGCAACCAAGAATAGGATCAAAAAAAAACAAAGAAGATTGACGAGAAGCACAAACAATAACATGAAGATTAACAAACCAATGAGCAAAAAAAACAGCAAATGAAATGATAACATAGCCAAGAACCCACACAGAAAAGAGACATCGCACCAATTATGTTGATACATGTTGTTCATGGTGAAGGCAAAGTACGAACAAAAACATCAAGAACGGAGCACCATAGCGGTAAGGCTAACAACAACAATCACAAACAACAGCAGCGTCCACGACAGGGACTGTGATAACGAAGACATCGGAGGCATGCTGGCTTATTACCACTGTTGTCAACCACTACCCATGAAGCAACACATATGATGGTGAATAGTGATGATTAACCATCACTCTTAGCCTAATAGCAACCATTATATGTTATAATTATGCTAAATTAACCATCACTCTTAGCCAGCAAACTCAAGCTAAGGCTCTGGCAGCAAGAAGGATCAACAGTGCACCGGGCAGAAGGGCCAGCTGCACATGCATACCTTGGTGAACGGCCAGGGAGCTGCACTAACTCCCTAGCCTTTCAGTGATTTGGTGCGGTCAGGTACCACCAGCACCCCGACAACGACGATGACAACGACTACTGTAGCTACTACCAAGGCTATGAGTATTGCTGCTACGACTACTACCACTATACTACTAGTACTAGTACTAGTTGCTAGCAGTAGTACTACATCATCATCAGCAGCAGCAGCAACAGCACAATGACACACAATGAAATCGTCAACTTCTTCATATGAGATTAGGTTTGAACCCAAAGCATTGCAATCCCCCGTAGCGTCGGCCTCCCGCGTGCTCTGGAATGCATGCTTTCTCTGAGGTTTCTGTGTTCATTCCCTGAGGTTCTGTACCAAGGAAGCCTTTATTTCCCAAAGATCCCCCAACTAAACCAAGTAAACCTTGATTTGCCTAAAATTCCTCAAGTAAACCTTGGCTTCCATAAGATTCCCCAAGTAAACCTTGATTTCCCCCAAGATTCCCAACTAAACCAAGGTTTTATTGGAAAACCTCGACTAGCTGAGTGGCACTGTACTCCGAGGTCGCGCAGTGCGCCGCACATCGGCGCCAAGTTCTGCTGGTAAACTACGAGCCTCAGCGCGACTGTTCATCATTGCCCTTCTGGGCCAACCGGTGGCTCCTGTAACTGGTGGTTAAAACAAGCGGTTTCCTGTAGATTTTCCGTCAACCAAGCCACTAACCATCAGAATCAAGGAGGATTGATCATTCTTGCAACACCATCGACCACTGCAAACACTTCTCACCCTGCAATCCGTAGCTTGTTATTTGGCTGACATGGTATTGACAGAAGCCACACATACAATGACTATCTGCCAGAGAAGCTTGTTAAGGTTTATCGATCTTTGAGTTGCGTCAATCTTCATTACCAAAGCCAGGTAGCTCCATACACTGCATCATCCAACATGAAAACAATAAGGTCGGTAGTAGTGATCAATCGCCATGGATGCTGATGACTACTGAACATTTCAAGGTAACAATCGTATATCATAAGTACTGTTGTTGCCGATGCAAAAAAACTAAATGCTGGTTACATCATAACCAATATATAATATACATCGTACCCAGTATATATATATATATAACCAATATATACATCATACCCAATATATATAACCAATATATAACCTTGATACGATATGCTGCATAGGTGGATTATGCTAGTTTGATGGTAGGCACCAACAGGAACGGATCTTTTCCTCTTGGGGTAGATCTTTTAGCTCACAACTGCACTGAGGTTTGAGGTTCCTCGCTACCAATGACCCCCTTGCGTATGTTTTACTGTGTATGTAGTGGGTCATCCCTTCCCGCGGTCATAAGTAGCCGCGCACGCTGAAAGAAGGTGGTGAAACTATGCAAAAGTACTCTTAAGTAATCAGAATTGAGTAACCAACTTCCAACTGCTTGGGTGTTCATTGGGACAAACGAACTGAGATGAACAGTCATCCTTCAGCAGCTTCCTTATGCTTCCTTTGTCCCACCACCCTTAGGTGCACTGACTCAATGAATTGGCCAATGCCATACCTGCCGCTAGGCATGGTCCCTCGCTGAGAATGGTCAAAGGGGAAAAGTCGTGCGCTGCTGTATTGGGTATCTTGATTTTTGAGCCATACCCGAACGATACCATATACTATGGTGTTTGAGATACTGTACCCATATTTGTTCTTACCCAAATGTGCATCTACTGCGGCCGGCAAGAACGATTCAGAGTCTCATGCATGGTTTGCGGCCTAAACCTGTAATTGGGTGCATCCCAATCCGTAAGCCTTCAACCTACAGAGGCTGGTAACCCTGGGTTTCACAAGCTGGTTTCAGTGATTTTGAATTCATACATTGAATTCATCATGTAGGTTTATATGATGAATTCCTTGTACTATTCAAATCAATATCTATGGCTAATCTTCATAATCTACTACTTTTTGCTGTAATTCGATTCGTTTGTTGGGATTGTCAGTTGACAGTGGTGGTAATTCTTTTATGAACCGAAAGATAAAACACATTTGCAATTTTGGCGCTGTTTGTCTCATGTAAGGGCCAAATCATGGGCTTGCTGGTACAAGGGTATGCAGTCATAAGTCATAAATCTTGCCCATGATCCTCTTAAACAAAAGCAGGTTTGTGAGTGTTCAGCTGTGATAGCGTTTGAACATACTCCAAAGACGTCATTTCAACTAGTCCTTCCAGAGGATTCAGGCATTTTGCGCTACCGCTACAGCCAATGACATCTAGCGCTATCTAGCCTCATTAGATCCACCGATTGACTCATTGATGAGGTTTCAACCACCACAGGATAATGTATCACCATTCCCTCTCGTATGTGGGTGATTTGCGTGCATGAGGCATGCGATTGTCCTTTGGCAAGCAGCTTTGCTGCGCCCACCGCAGGAGTCAAGCTGATGCTTCCATGCAATCCCCCTTCCATGCAATCCTGCTCAACAAGTATTTCCAAAGCATTCACAATCAATCATCATGGTTTTCGGATGCCAGCATACCAACCGTTCAATCATCCAATCATGCATGCCTGTTTTTCAAGCAAGCCCATATGAATTCTATGGAGTGCAGTGGCAACAAATCTGCAATGGCCAACCCTGCCGCCTGCGGTTTCACTTTATCACTAGCCACTAGGCAAGGGCCACTCCGCTGCCACTACGAACGAAAAAGCGGAGGCTTCCAAATGCCAAACGGAAGATAAGACACGTATGAGTGCACAGTTGTATATGAACATCAATGTGAGCACATGTGCTCGTGTGCACATACTGTAAATGTGTAAACATGTATATACCTGTACACGCACGCAGGCACGTACATGTTGAAATTCACAAGACTCGATGATGCTCAGTACGAACAGTATCCAACTGCGCAGATCTGCGCTGAGGCAGATTCCAATCAACCGATCCGACCAATGATGATTCTTGCCATCAGTCTTGGTTACGAACAGCCTTTGTCATGGCGACTATGGCGAGTGTTATTGTATGTCAATGCTTGTTATAGCTGATTGTTGGCTGTCAGCAATGCACTACAGCAAGCATTCCACCAACCAGGCCAAAAAGGACTTAGCTTGGTGAAACCTGTGCAAAGTTTTCCCAAGGAACTCATAGGTTTGAGTTGATGTCTCCCAGCCAATTGCAATGATAGGGTGACGGACCCTGCCCTGCCTTTCACCACCCAACACAGCGGCCAGAAAGGCAATGAAGAAAACATCGTATGCGGCCCAGGCATTCAACGTGTAGCCTGGTTTTCGGGGAAGAAATGCCAAGTTGGGATATCCAGCACAGTTGACGCTTTGCCATCATGAACCAGAGTTTACCAAAGGGTGTGCTGGTTGTCAATAAACATGATTGACCATCAACGCCGCTTGTTGTCATTAAGATTCAGTAAGCATGATTGAGCATCAACGGTGTCATCAACAATGTTTATAACCATCATAAAAAATCCTAGAATCATGGCAACACTGTTGATAGCTAACCTTCATCAAATATCAACCATGGCAAAGCCGTCTGATGGTTGACCCTACAGTAATGATGTTATTCCTCATTTTTAACAACCACTTACCATCGATCTGCGCAGCGTTCAGCACCAACTGAAGGGATATTGACCATGGGAACAGGAGGCCCACGAGTCAAAACGCGAAGACAGGAGGCAAGATCATGCAAGATCCATCGAACATGACACTGGTCAATGGGCCAATTTGTAGGGTAAACCAGAGCAAACCATCTAAATCACATGGTACCTAAACAAGTCCCTACTACACAATCATGCCTACCCCGCTTGGACATGCTTACTGCATTTGAGGCTTCCATGTTTGTCTTGCTCCGTGCACATTACAATTTGACCGATACACAGGGAGTACCACGTACAAAATTGTGGCATTGAACCCTTTGATTTTTTCCAAGTGTGGCACTGATTGCAATGATTTCACACCAATTCTTGCCACATTTCCCTCAGCAGTGTTCGGCTTTCATGCTCCTCTTCAGTCGGCGATTTTTGTGCTCCCAAACACAAACACTATGCAACGATCGCTTAATTAAAGTATGTAGAAATCTCCTACACCATGTCACATCATATCAACAGAAACGATTGCTCTCCATCATGATGACCCACAAATACATACATTGGCCGATGTGCCCTGCCAACAGCAACGCCCAAGAGGACAACTGATCGGTGCCAAGTGGCACAAGCGAAGAACCAACTGCTGCTTCTTTGGCTGCAAATGGTAGAGACCTGGGCCATCCCCCTGGCAGTGCAGTGGAGATGTGTCTACACCATCGAAGAAAAGCGAATGGGGACATCTCCTCACTCTTGTGAGTATGATCTCATCGTGATACAAATCACCCCTGCCTTGGTCCTAAGAGATCAATCCTTGAGGGCCGGTGTCTACCAGACCAGCTGTGGGTTTGGGCCACCAAGTGACACAAGAAGGCCATGGCCGACAGGTACAGCACCGGAATGACCAGAACGAACACGGCAAAGGTCGCCTGGCTCCAGTGGTGAGTTCCGTTCTGAAACAAATCAGGGGCATGAAAAAACAGCATATTCTTGTCATCCCCAAAGAGAATAAGTGGTAACAACTATCAAAATTGACTATGACAATTGCTATCTTGGCAAACTTGGCGATCTTGGCAGATGTCGCAGTTGAAGTTGAGATTTGCAACCCTATCCACCTTCCAAGTTCAACTGCCATTACAACCTTCATGGGCATAGGAACTCCCAACTCGATGGAGAACTGAAGGCTGGCTGCGAGTTCCAGCATGGCTTGGGACCTTCATCTCCCGTAGGGTCACCGACCAATGATTCGGAGTGTCCCCCATTGACCCACAGCGGCCATCTGTTGAACGGCTGCTTCAATTTGTGGTTCCAAGTTGAGCCAAGAAACATTTCTAACAGCACCCAGATCTCATTCTCCGAACCAGGCCGAAGTCATGGAAAGCAAATGCATGACGTTTCCACAATTCAAACAGAAGTCACCAAGTCATCTCGATGATAGAATCATTCCATTCCACCATTCTGTTCTCACCATTGATCATCAATTGTCACCATCCCATCCCATCCCATCTCATCCCATCCCCGCACCATGGGATCCTGGCCTGCAAGTACGTCGAGCCTTGCCGTCCAAGGCATGCCAAGATGCTCATGATACCTCAGAGCTGGTGAACTTTTGGGACCAACAGCAGCAACCAACAGTGGGGATTCATAGCTATTCTAGTTGTTTGGTTGGCTGGCAGGTGTTAACCAGCAATTGATGGTTAATCAATAGGATGCTGGCAAGGATGTTGGCCATATTTAATGTTGTTAGTGGGCATCAAACAAAAACCAAGTGATAATAACCAGTTACAATTGCACGGTTTCAGCATTGGGAATAAAGGAAAATAGCTGTCCGCTGGCTGTATCATGGGATGTTTGTTTCAGTGGGTGCCACAGTCCCTAATGAACTACTATGCAGTGTATCCTCAGGATAGCTCAAGCTCCAAAACTCTGGCTTGAAAGTTGCCATTTCCAACATGCAAATGAGATTGTTCATTGCCGTGATAAATTGTCGAATGCAACTGTCAACAACATCAGTTGTTTCAATGCTTAATGACAAAACGGACATCTAAAAATAGCATGTACTGCTCTTATCAACTATCATGGTCCACCGTCTGCATATATGTACATATGCATTTTTGATACCTACCATGGACGCAATCATCGGTCTTCTTTTTGTTGAGACATGTTACATATTCCCGCCACTTTCCTCCTCCAGTGGATTTGAGCCCACCAAACCAACCATCATGGGCTTTCACATGAACATGCAATTACAAGTGATATCAAGTGATCACCCATCTTCCCCTCTCAACAGTGTCCAAAATTTCAACAATCTTTAAGATACTTAAACTCTAGGTGCGCGAGCTCTGACTTTCAAAAAGCTTAACCTCACAATCCCATGTTCGCCGTGATAACCACATTGCTTCCACATTGGTTCAATCTGAAGAAGCTTGCTGTATCAACCACCATAAGCAATCGTCTCCAACGGCGAAACCCATGTGCGTCTAATTGACATCTGAAGGAACAACCACTAAAATGGCATCCGTTGTGATATTCAACTACTCCGTTTTTGTGATGTTTGGAAATGATGCAGCGATGAATCATTGCGTACCTGTTCATTCACGCACTCCATTTTAATTGATACCGTTGCCACCTTTGCCACATTAGAACTCGGTCTGTACTGCTCGCTTGGGCTGGAATCAACCTGTCGACCTGCCGCCCTGCAACCCGGCCACTGTATGTCTTGGATGTTGGTTGGTCGGTCACCTGTCACAGAGACGCCAGCCGCGTCAGCAACCTTTCGCTGGTTCATTTTGGATTTGCATGGACAATCGTTTACCATCATTAACCATCACGAACCCATTAGCCATCATCACTCAGCTTATCATTGTCCACCCATTGGCCATCACCATCACTAACCGACATGACTTGCTGGGCCATTCATTGACCATCATGAATCATCATGAATTGCTCAGGCATATGCTGTTGGTAATGGGTTGTCTTGCTTCCTATCGTTGACCACCAACCCATTAAGGTAGCCACCAGGCTTGGAGATCACACCTGATGCCATGACTTGACCAAACCATCCACCAAACGCAGGGGTTCTTCCGCGCCACAGAGGGGCATAACCATCCACCAAACACGGGGTACAACCAGGTATAACCGCTGGATACCACTGGTCACCACTGGTACCAACCAAGACCAACAGGAGAATGTGCAGCTTGAGCAACCACCAGGTATAACCAACTGGTATCCACCAATCCACTGCTGTACTGGCATCCACTGGTAATTACTAGCTCACCAGCGGGTATAGCCACCGGCATCCACTGCTTACCCAAACAACTGGGGAAGGTGCAGCTGGGTTTCGCAGAGGCGGCGCTCGCACCTTGAGAAAGGTGCCAACTAAGCCATCAAAGGCCACGTCCACCTGTGTGCCGCTGCAGTGATCATTCGAGCATGGTAGTGGGGTTATGAATCATCTGCTGGCTCCTTGCATTTATAAGGACTAGTTGAACCACTCTACATAGTCAACTATAGAACCTTATGAACCAACTGATGGTTCCTTCTATGGCGATCACTTGCTTGAACTTTGATCATTGTTGACTAGTTGACCGTTGTTAACCAATTGTTAACCAGTTGAGCAGCTGTTGTTTGACCGAGATGAGTTGACCATCAGCGATCATGGACTGCTAAGAATAGGGGCTTGACTTTGCCATGAAGCCCTATGGAGCACTGTGAGCCAAGTATCTGGGCCATTTTTATGTGCCAATAAATGGCCATGGGTCAAGGCTTTAACCAACCAATTTCATAGTGGGTTTTAACCAATAATTTCATAGGGAAAACAGCCTGGTTGATGATAGGGGAACCATGGGGACTAAGGGTTTTGACCCACAGCCAAATCATCTCTGATTTTATCAGCTCAACAACTTGTAACTTGCCATCAAGTATGGGATTGATCTACCATAAATCATAAACTACCTCCACGGTATCTACTTGAAAGCACCAGGCTTGGCAGTATTTCACACCATGGAAAGTCTATAAAGTCTCAAATAGTGGCCACTACCCTGTGGTCGCTGCCCAGTCACTGGCTGATCAACGTATGTGATTGGAAAGACCTAATTTTTGAAACGTTACTAGCTGCTGAATGTGAAAGTGCTCAGGTGCACTGAAGCTTACTGCTGGTGTGGATCAACGCGTTCTCCCAAAGATTTGCAGGAAAATAAAAGAATGTCCTGAATTCAGACTTAAAAACTTGAGAGAATCCAAGGATGACTTTCCAAAGACTTGGTGCTTGGGACAAGAAAACCAGTACAGAAAGAGATCATCTAGGACCACCAGTGCTTAGACACAATCGTCGCAACTAGGGAAAAGTCAATACATGTCAATACCATGTAGCCTCCAGTAAATTTGATAGGTCAACATCACAAGCGGACTGTTCTATGATGGGATCTTGGCACAAAGCCATAGATTCACCGTAGATTCGTATGGTCCAAGACTGTTCAGTGGTGAGAGGGGATTGATGAATTTGCACACAGCTGGTGTTGGCTGCGGTCAAACATTGGATGGTTCGGTTGGTTGGTTGGCTGGTTGGCTTGGGTATGGGTCAATATTAACCATCAATATTAATTAAGCAACAATTTCATAGGGAAAACAGCCTGGTTAATGTTGGGAACCAGGGGGACTAAGGGTTTTGACCCATAGCCTATTGAGTTGGCTTGGAGATCAGCGAATTTAGCATCGCGGCTCCAGTTGATGGACAAGTTTCCTTGATTTTGTGTGTCTGAGGCACCAACGACCTCCAATTGCCAAGACAGGACCTCACCATCCGAATGGAAGGCTCATGGGTCGATGTTCCCCATGTTTCTGAGCTACTGGTCGTATTCCCAGGATGGGAACAGTGGGAAGATCAATGGTGAATCATCAGTGAATCATCATGACCGATGTGAATCATCACAATTATGTCATCACATCAGGGGGGGGGGGCATTTGGCACCCTGGCCGCATGTCAATTCCAAAAGTCCCGGCCCATCAGGGTACAAGGGGTTTCAAACTGAAACTGTTTCTGAACCTCGGGCTGATGCCGAGGAAATCCCATGAGGAAACACATTATCTGCAGTTGAAACCTACCGTGCTGGCCATGAAACCATGGGAAACCATGGGAACATTGTGCCAGCGCACAGCACACACAACCCTGGAAGTCCCCAGAGTCACAAACTGATTCCCTTCAAAACAAGGGTCACCGAGATCAAGCATAACATTCCTGACAAACAATTACCGCTAGTCACCTCCATCGCAGTTGGGTGCGGGTCCAACGCAATCTGCAAGCTGGCAAGGCATCAACAAAAACAATCTGCATGCAATGTTGCCAGGGACAGGGTACTGGGATTTGGGATCTTGAGAGAGGTGGCCATTTTCGGTTGTAAAGGAAATTTCACTTGAGGAAATCACTCCAGAGATCAAAATCCTTACCTTCGTGCATGTGCTATTGAATACAGAGGCTTGTTACTGCATGATGAGGACCTATGATGCGGACACAGCGACGTATGTGCTCTTTCATTGGAGTCTGGTGAATCTTGAGAAAACTCACCTTTGAATGTTACAAACCTTGCATCACTGTTGAGTGCCAGAGTGTGCTTTGCTGCTTAATTCTGGTTCACAGTTGTCTCAACTTTTCAGTAGTTTTACTGTCAGGCCTGCCGTCTCCATTTCCAGTGCAACTATAGGGTGAGACAAGAAGAATCATAACTGTAGTACTAAATGAACGGCATGACATCATTCTATATCGTGGTGCACCATGGAATGGGTTGCACTGAATTGCGTCGCAGGAGGATTTTGATCATGATTGTGGCAAGCAGCGTGAACAAACGCAGGATCGAATTGTAGTCCAACATGAAAGCACATCATTGTGAAGTGTAGGATAGTCAGCTTTCGATCACGTTGTGGCGTAGGGTTGATCGCATGGTGATGAATGACAAACCAAGTCGTATCATACTTTCGTAGCAAAATATCAAGTGTAGCAACATGCAGATGATAGATATGTAAAACACAGCTGATGCATTCATTGTGTCTGTTAAGATGGCAAATCAAGTACACTGTGAGTGTCTTTAGCACATGGCTATGGGTCAAAAAACCGTACCCCTTGTTCCCCTACAATTAACGATTGTTTTCCTTATTATTGTTGGTTACTATCCTTCATTATTGGTTGGTTAATATTGACCCATAGCCACATAGCAAAGTAGGCACCTTGTTCAAAGAATCTATTGATGCGCATCCATGCTGTCCCGTGATCGCAGCGGCTAAATCAGGATGCACAGCGCTCGGCTCAACAACTGGGGCAAGTGAGTTGCATTCAATGGTGAAATATCCAAACTCATTTCCCAACTCATTTCCCTCAACAGAACCTGATTTCTTTTTCGATGGTTGGTTCGAAATTCAGATTTACTAGGCAATTATGTGCCATTCTGTACCCATCTCTGACTGGTTCCCCCACAATCATCGATGAGTTCATTGGGACCCAAGGGACCCCGACCCGGAACCGTGTTGTGAGGCCGGGTGGCAGTCAGCAGAATGCAAGTGATTTGAGCGAAACCTGTGCTCAAAGGAGATGAAAGAAATGGAGCCCCTGGGAAACTAGTCAATGACCATGGGTTGTAGCCATGGGTTTCTGATTTTGTAAGCATGGGTTTTCCCTTCAAGAATCATGACTGAGAATGTTTTTATAAACATGGTTATTGATGGTTCATATTCGTCAATGATGGTTTATAACCGCGGGTTTATGTTGGGGAACTCCCAAACACGATGAAGAATACCAAATCATACTGAAATAATCCAAAATATACCGTGTATCCAAAATATACTGTGTTTTCAACCATAGTTGATAACTGGTCAAAAGCCACACATGTATTCGTTCTGAACATCTGCAATATACAATATTGTGCACGCGTGCGTATGCCCCTAGATACAAATAGTGTACATGTGTACGCATATGCAAAGTACAAACATGTATTAAAAAACACCGCAACATACATAAATTTACACTACATTTCACAACACTACATGACATCACGTTTCACAAGCATACCATTTAGGCACGGACCAACCTCTAGGGTTCCAGGGGGTGCCTTCAGGAAGGAGGATGACCGGTCCACCAGGTTGCAATGACGGCCCTGGGCCTTGTTGTCTTGGAAGCGTCTATGGCAACCCACCGAACAAGCAGCATGGCGCCCTCAATAAGCAGTAGCTGGACGGGGGGCCCTACTGAAAGGGAACTTTTGGTTGTGCGAATTCATGTCTCAAACATTTCCTTGGTTGCTGTTTGTCGCTGTTGCTTATCAACTCCCATGATCAACAATTCACCACGGGTAATCCACTCCAGCATTGAAAGGAATGGCGACAAGAAAACCTGAGCACTCAGTAAGAACATCTGAGCTCAGCCGATCCCTTTCCCATAGCATCAACCCCCCTGGTCCCTAAGTTTATTGCCAGTCTGTAGAGTTTGGGGGCAAACCATAAGAAAAGAGTGCCCATCATTCGGCGGGAGGAAACGCACGTGTCCAAAACACTTGTGGATCCACAGCAATTGGTCAATGGAGATTCACAGAATGACTGATGATAGTCCCCTATCTCCCAGGAGGAGAACTTCACACTTTGGTCTGTTGTCCCCCATCCCATCTTGATGGTTGGTTGATATCATTGTAGCATCATCAACCATCACCAATAGGCATCATTAAATGACCAAAATGAAAACATTGGCCAGGACAAACATCTCCGGGTTTCCCCAGACCATCGTTGAGTGACTACAGTTGACCTTAGAAACTCACAACGAAGTCATCAATTGTGCTCATCTTATGGTGGTTTCTCAAAATTTGGGTACCCCCAGTTATCATCCAAGTCAGTGATCATTATTGCTAATAAACCAACCATAACTTGGGGGGTCCCCTATGGCTTGAGAAACCACCATCTTATCCCAGCCTCCCTGGGTGTCTCTAGTTGAACTCCGTGACTCATCGGAGCCCCGATCGGCCTACCATTCTCAAGCGATGCCGCGCCGGTGCAGCCCGCGGCCCACATGACGGAGAAGTAGAGCCTGGCGTGGATGGAGTGGGTCGAAAAATGTGGACGTCCAACATGTTAGATGTGCATATACAAAAAAACATGTGTATACCTTTTGTCCCTACAAATCTAAATATGTACATATATATATATATAAAAATCATGTGCAAATAAAAATATAACATATATATATATATATTTATTGATTTATTATTCATGTGAAATTTTAGAACACTTAAACACATGATGTATAAATGAGTTTTATGCACACAACATATGATGTATGCACACAGAACACATTATGGGTAAGTGCATCCCCCCCACACACACAGACAAATACACTTGCATACACAATATATGCATATGTAAATATACATATACATACATCATAAATATGAAAGGGACCTGTTGAGTACAACATATAAGTATTATCCATGTTCCTATGCATGCCAACTTACAATTATCATAGATAGCAAATATACACCACATGATATACACAACATGATGTATACCACATGATATGTAAACAAATGCACATGATATTAATAATCATCTCTCACATGCAATACTTCAACAAGAAACATAATGAAATGCAGCCGTGTCATCGTCAAGTCACGCCTGACGACTTCATGTTGGTACCATACGGGTGCCAGCGACCTTTTCATGGGGTAGGTCAGCCATGTCCGACCTACCCTGGTCAGGCTTCCCGTGAAGATTCTGAGCCATGGTCTCAACAAGTTAGAAGTGGGCATCCACCAATGGATACTCATGATAAGTGATGATGCTTACACTTTGGCAATCCCTAACCTGGAAGTGGAGCATCCCCATGGCTGGTGGTATGCATGAAAAAAATGTTGATTTTGAGCTTCCAGCGTATCGTCTACCAGGAGGTACTAATATTCGCTGCAGCTGTAACCATATCCTATTGCCGGTTGATACCCATCAATTTGGACCATAACTCATAATGATGCGCGTGCTACAATTGCCATCCAGAACATCGAATCATGTTCCTACTATCATTGATTACCCGTCATTGGATTCAGCAATATCAATCACTACAAATCGCAACCATCACTGGCCATCATCCACCATGACTAACCACTCAGTAGCATCAACCATTCCAACTGAACCGTTACTCACCACAATTCACCACCACCCAGGGGTATCCCAACCGTTGGTCACAGTGCCTTGAATGGTGGCATGGACCGGGCTGTACCAGCGATGGACCCAGAGCATGGCATGGCCCAGCAATAAAGACCTGAACACGTCACGGAAATGAGGAGAAATGGTTGGCTTGGCTCATGTTGTTGTTGGTTTATATGGAATTATGGTGGTTAATAATAAGGATTAATAGGCTGAACTGTAGTGATTGACAATGTTTATATGGTGGTTTCTCAAAATAGGGGTCCCTAAAAATGGTTGATTCATTGCTATAAATGACTAGTAATGGATGATTTGGGGGTACCCCTATTTTAAGAAACACCCATGTTGTTGTTGGTTTAGATTAGGAATGATAGTGGTCAATGGGGATTATGATGGATAAACTGGTTGATTACTAAACATGGTTAATGAATACTGGATGATTTGGGGGGTACCCCTGTTTTGAGAAACCACCTTATAAGCCTTATAGACATAAGTAAATCAATTCAAGAACCAACTATGCATATACTGGCAGCATATCTATAACAGTGTTATTATCTAATCAATGTAATTGTATATGTGCAATTAAAAGGTATGACATTTCTACTTCTACATATACAGAAATATTGTATACAGGGTTCCCAGCTTGAAACAGGGTGAAGGATTCTGGTTGATAGGCCTACGTACGTACGTTTTCACCTTTCGCGAACGCCGTTTTCATGACCGAAGGCACGGTCAGACAAACAAGCTCAGCTTAGGCTAATGTTCAAGCATCTCCTCACATTTGATAGTTTGTGCCATTGTTGCCTCACATTTGATAGCTGCGCAATTTGTGCAACTATGTATATCAACATACATACATATTGATATATAAAAATGTATACACACATATATTCAAAATCTATATCGATCAATATATACATATTAATGTATACAAATGAAAATGCAAATACCCATAGTCCAAACGCGTGGGGTTTGCCGGGAAGGACAAGACCTCTCTCAAAGCTAGTCCCTGCAAATGCTTAAAATCCTGTGCAGGCACGTTTGCCTTGAACTTTTGAGATGCAAGGAAGCCTAAGTCATAATTGGTTGGTGGCTTCAACCCCTATGAACAATATCAGTCAACCAACCAATCATTTGGTTACGCTCTTGCGGCCAGTCAAAGCACGCTGTGGATGGCGCCGGCCCTGTGTTAGGGGACAACCACACACTTTGGTGTAAAATGAAACAGGCAACTATCCATGGTGGCAGAGTGCATGTCAAGAAAAAATTACCCGTGCCACAGCCGGGGGCAAACCGCATCGCGCAGCAGCCCTCTGCTAGGCAATAAATCCATGGCATGCAAAACGGCAGCATCAGATAGATGCCCAGGAAATAGCCAAACCACGCCAAGTCAGCATCCGTAAGTGGGCGTAATGGCAGTGTGCAAATTACATGCGAAGCAATACCAAAGGGAAGTCTCATTGCAAGTCAGCCCTCAGGTAGAGCACAGTGGAACTATACCACACCAGCGTCAGCAATCCAGAGGCGAATGGCTAATGACCATATATCAAAAATAAAAGAGCCGGAAGTAGCACCCGTAGCTATTGGCACCAATCGTTCGTGTAGAAGATGTCGTCAATGAAGCCAGAAAAGCAATGGCTAACCAAAGGTCGCCATAAACAAATCCAGAAATGAAAGCGATAGAAAGATCACACTCAGTCTCGGGTATAAGCGATGCCAACATAGATTGAAGGACATCTTGAGATTCAGCCTCAAGCGAATTGCACGTCATGGAATTGCCTGTGTCGGAATGTCCAAAAAAGTGAGAATCCAAATCAGACGTCAGTTGAATGTCACGCTGCAACTGAATGTGCTTCACAAGATCACAGTCAATCTTGGAAATGCCAGATGGCATCATATGTTCGTGTACATCACGAAGTTCGGCCTGAAGCAATTTGAAAGTAGGATGACTGCCAATGTAGAAATTTTCTGCAACGTGGGGGACGAATTCAATTGACGAATGATTGATAGGCTGAAATCGAATGCGATCTCGGTAACGCAGTGAAAACGACATGGCTCGATCCGTTCGCCCTCCCCATGGCTATCCGGCCACGCCACGTGGAGGCTCGAGCCCAGTGGCTAACCAATCATTTGGTAAAACCAAGGAAAATACAAGATGTTTGAAACCACCAACCAGATTAAATCTTGGTTCTCAAAACCTAAAGCCTGAATCTCGAAACCTAAACAACACCCGAAACCCCAAATGACTGCTTATAACCAGTGCTCTCACAATCTATTTGAATCATGTTGACCTTCACAAGGTCCTATATACCTATGTATAAGTGGTTCTATGTTAGATAAATAGTTGTGGTCGGCATTTACAATGTATGCCGGCAGAGCAATATCAAGTCTCATTTTGGTGCTAACTTCCAGTACCTAATGCATGCTATAATATTTTGGGGGTGGGTATGTCATGGCAACATTCTCGGCATCGCGATTTCTGCGGCAAGTTGCAGAATGGTTGCCGCCAGGAAGGTATTCAACTCCACACCAGGGCCTAGGGAAAAGTGGACACGTAGGGTGGACTGCTTCTTGCAGTTTTGCCTTCGTTGTTTGCATTGACATGCATCACAATCTACGTAATTACTGTATGAAGATGTGTCTTTGCAGATGTATCTGTCCAACATGTTATCGAAAGCATGCAACTTTGAGGGTATTCACAGGAAGCCCTTCATGCAAATACACGATCATAGCATGCGCTTCGCACTCAAGTAATATTTGACTCGAATAGTCTGCTGCTACTGTGTCTTGTTGGAACGAAACAAAGGGATTTTAAGCAATCATGGATGGATTGGATGTAGCCGTGTTTTGACATGTTGCAATGTCTAAGTCATACTTTCAGTGCACATTAGAATCAGGTTCTTGCTTGCTGAGAAGTCATGTAACCGTCAACCAAGGAATCATCAAAGCGTCATGCTTCTAGAGAGACGCAAGCGGATCCACGCATAGGTACAACTAAAGTCCTTGGTCGTCTACCCTTGACCACCCCCATCACGCACAATGCATTTGATCCAAAGATCAACCCCCAAATGGCATGGTCAACAACCTTGGGATACATAGAGCGCCTACACCAAGCCAGCCAGGAACTTCCTTGGTCCTAAGAGGGATCCACAGCAGCTTATGCTCATATCTACTTCGCTGGGTGTAGGATGCAGGTAAGCAATCCTGTTGCTAGATGAAGAAATGTAGACACCTAGATGGTACACAGGTACCATATACACAACATATATGCATTTATGTCATGCACCGTTGTTTCATTCACACGACAATCAAGCAACAGCTGCTTATCGGTGGGCTTTCACTCCTGGGCATTCACCTTAACATCTCAAATCAAAAGCTGGTTGTGGGTTCACTAGGTTTCACTTGTGTAGCCATGGTGAACCTATATGAAAACCAGCCATAGTTTCATGGTTCATTGTTTCACTATAGGTTTTACTCCCATCATTTGACTTGTATAGCCGTGGCTCACATGGTTTCAACCGCGAAAAAAAGTCACAACCTACTCAACAACCAGGATGATCAAGTAGTGCAGCTGCCATTTTCGCGAGCCGCACAAGTATAGAAGTACACTAGTGCTAGCTGTTGGTTGTGCTGGTTTGTTCCCAGGGTTCAATATACCACTTGGTGACGGAAATCAAACCTGGCCTTCATGGTTAGACCTGCTTCACCAGCAACGTACGAATCTCGAGTGGCAGTTTTCGCAGCTGAGGGACTGCATTTCAGCCCAAAGGAAGCAGATCCGCCAGAAGCCACATCCTGAAACCCAGCTTGAGTTCCAAATTTACCTATACTTGATATTTGCTGGGGAAAAAACGGAAAAATGGCAACTGACATTTACAACTGACATTTTGAGAAGGCACCGTTTATAATAACTATTTTTCCATGCCTCCTCTCTTTCTCTCTTTCGAATCGGGGGGCTAGTGCAAATTGACTGGAGAGTAATGAGTAAGCAGTGGCAGGTGGTCGCTTCACTGCTATGAAGTTCGCTTCGACTGATTGCCGCGATTCACAGCTCCAAAGCAATGATGCAATATCGATGAACCAAAAGCGATAGCATCAACGACAAAAAGTTCCCATCATGATCATTTATCAGGCCGTGATGCTGTCCACCCCAGTAACAAGTCAAGCATTGAAGATCTTCAGGATCACTGCGATGATGTGACATTGACATGTTGTTCCTTGGATCTGCTGGCAATGTTTCGATCGGAAACATCAAAGGTTTGAAAACGAAGGAAACAGATTCTTAGCTAATCAAGCTGGTCCCAAGATCCTTCAGCTAGTTCCAAGATTCAGATTCTTAGCGGATTCTTTCTTTCAAGACCTTCCAAGGCATCTAGCCCAAGATGAAAACCAATCTCGGGGGTCAAAACTTATTTCACGTCCCCCGAACGTCCTCACCGGTCCATGCGATCCAGAAGAAGGTAATCTCGGAGGCGGGACAGCGATTCAGCGGGTAGAGTCACATCGAACCTTGTAAATAATTATTCAAGTGTAGCATGTAAATAAGTCCAGACTCCTCATCCAGAATTTGATTGTGGCGGACTTGTGGTTGTCGAAACTTTTGATTATCACAAACCTATATTGATTGTGTGCATTCAAAACTCTCGATCTTTTTCTGCCTTCACAGTCTTCAGCGATAAGTAGCAAAAGCCGTGGCCATGTTTGGCCATGGCAAACCGCAACATACCACAAGGTCTGTGATATCTTTTGAGTCCAGAGATAGCTCTCATGATGACTCGTGTAACTAAGCGAATTTGTCTTTGTCGATATGCATTCAGTTCTCGATCTTTACAAAACTGAATGCCTAAAGTGAAACCATCAGCAGGATGCTGATGAAGGAAAATTGAAACTGGAGAAGATAAACCCATGCAGAGCATTGCAGAGCTATTCACGGCTATTCAAAATCGGTGTGAGCTTCTGTCGCTTTTGTACTTTCCGCAACACCTGCTAAACAAACTCTCAAGACACCCAAAGGACATCCAGAAATCAAGGGAGTTCTGGCTCTGCCAAGCCATCTGGGAACAAATCATCAAGACCTGGATCATTGGCCACTTCCTCTTCTGCCTCAGCAGCCTCTTCGGGGTCCTCCGGCTCTTGACGTTGATCCGAGTCGGGAACATAAGGATGGCTGGGATCGTACTTGGTCCCATCCGAATACGTGATGTTTGCAATGGGGCACCATGCGCCTTTGCAGTTGGAGCACTGCTTCTCATTGAGGGAGCAAAAATCATCGGATTTGGCAATGCCATGAAAGGGATCAGCAGATTGGCATGGCTTGGTCTTGTCTTTGAAGGACTTCACACACCTAGGACCAGGGCACCAGGTGCCTCCACAACCTGCGCAGCGGCTCTTTTTGGAGCAAGTGGAGTCTGTGGCCACGTCGCCGCAAGCACTGCACATATCCTCGGAACCTGAGGAGCCACGGTAGCAGCAGGTGCCCAAGGTCTCATCTTCAGGTGGCACATACTCTGGCACTTCCCTACCATGAGCTCCCTCCACAAGAACAAAGTTGGACTTGTAGCCTGCTCGGCACCATTCGCCATTGCAGCTCCTGCAGGTCGTTTGATTCTTCAAGCAGTGCGGGTCACTGGAAATTCCTGTTGGATAGGCTGTAGCACACTTCTTCAAGGGATCTGCTGCTGCAATCGCGCACTTTGAAGCGCACCAAGTGCCTCCGCAACGACCACACTCGGTCTTCATGGAACACTTGCTTCTATAGGAAGCAATAGACATAGGGTAGCATGTACCGCAAGTATCTGTCTTGCTCTCGCCACTAAAGCAGCAGGTACCCCCTTCCTGTTGTTCCCTCTTCTCCTGTAGGGCTGTCTCGTTGACAGTCACCACTGGCTCGGATGGCTCTTCATCCTCAAGGTCCTCATCGTCACCATAACCATTCCATATCTCAACCTGTGGCAGCTCATCCTCCTCATCCTCCTCATCCTCCTCATCTTTCTCATCCTCCCCATCCTCCTCATCCTCCTCATCTTTCTCAACATCCTCATCTTTCTCAGCATCATCGTCCTCAGCATCCTCTTCGCTCTGTCCGGCTTCAGCCTCAGCCGTTGGCTCCGTAGCGTCCGCCGCGTCGTTGGCGGGCGAAGCCGAGGGGACGTCCGAGGGGACGACCTCATCGCCCTTCGGCACGGTTGGCACACCACGGAGGTGTGGTGCCGCACCCGAATCCTTAGAGGAACGAAACAAGAACTGCTTGGCGGTTTCACCCCATATGAACCCTGAAATGCTAAATCCATGAAGGACGGTACCAAAACCATTCCCCTGGTTGTTCATGGTTGGAAGATATGGCGAGAAAGATCAATACAAACCATCGATGAATGAGGATAATAACCAACAATAATGAGATCAATATGGGGTAACACCCAACCAAAAAAACAGGAGATACACCAACTAATTGGTGGTTTCAAGCCCTATCAAAAATATTTGCCAACCAACTAATAATTGGTAAATCATAATTAGGGAAAATAAAACATGTTTAAAACCACCAACCAGTATAATATGGTGGTTTCTCAAACTAGGGGACCCCAAACAAGGTTGGTCAAATAGTATAATTAAATGGTTGATTAGGGATGATTTGGGGGTATCCCTATTTTGAGAAACACCCATGTGTGGGAATGCTCTTGGAACGTGCTGGGAAGCCTTCAATTCTCCTACCAGTACCTGATCAAACTTTGGTAGTATCATTGGATCATTTGCAAGTGTAGGTGCCAAGTGTCCGATGCCAAGGCCAGCGAAGCACATAGAATGGTAGCAAAACTGAGGAAGATTGATGGCATTGCACTGGTTCCGACTGAGGCAAGGGAAGTCTTGGGAGAGAGACAAAATTGCTTGAGCCAAAACTCTCGAAATTATCGTGGGCATAAGCGCCGCCAAAACAGCAAGTGTACACGATGAGATCGGTTGCAGCCATACAACGGCGCCTAAACATGTGCCTACGCATCACTCGCAGTGGCGGTTGCAGCCTTCTTGCATGGACTGCATCTGGTACATCATGCCTCTGCCAGTTCAACCTTGCTGAGCTCCAAGCAAAAAGGAACAAAATGATGTTGTCCATCAAGGACCACTTTCCTATTCTATCCTGAGTGGCAACATCGACGCGACCCTGACCGGACCTGAGACTCGGCACGGTGAGCTGCCCAAAATCGGGTCCAAAGGTATTATTTTTGTTGATGTTCACAGTTGAAGCGTCAACTTGGGAAACCATAATTAATCATAATGGCTATTGCATGCTATTGCCAGTAAATCAATTCGCTCATTGTTGTTGTTGTTGTTGTTGTTGTTGTTGTTGTTGTTGGTTCTTGTTCATGATTGCAGCACGCAGCATCATTATTTGACATACTCATGTGTTCCTTTCCCTGTGTTTTATAATCGTGCAGCTTATGAACGGGAGTAGTTACTCCCTGGAAGAGGATTCCATGACAGTCTAAAACGGGCTGTTTGGCATTTCAACCTTGGACTCATACCCAACTTGAATCATCAAATTTCCAAAAACAAGCACGACGAACCGTTCTTTACATATGCGCCCTTCATCATGCCTTTATCCAGCAAGTGCAAGAACTGGTAAGAACAACTTTCCCGTTGCCATGGCTTTCTACATTGAAGCTGTGCATGCATAATTTTGTAAGAACTGTTGAAGGCTATAGAAGGCGTTTGTTTCTTGCTTATTACTTTCCCTTTGGAGCCATCATGTTCAACCCGTCAACCTGTGAAGATGGCCCATTGCACATCTGGTCATCTTTCGGAAACTTGGGCCTTCCTAAACCTGAACAGTTTTCAGAATCCATGGCGAACTAGTTGCAGCGCCTCAGACTAGGATGAGGCAATTCAAACACAATCACAAATAGATGTATACATCAATATGGGCATGACATAGATGTATATATGTTATAGACGTGATACAATAATGAACAATAAATAATCTGTTGATCATAATTTGTCACCTCTTCCTAGCTCCGCCTGCCGTCTGCAATTAATTGATTTATCGCTGTAGTTGGCATATCATTCAACACCATTCCAGAGCATCATTAACCCTTATCAACCGTCTTGAAGCATCATCAAGTCTTCATAAACCATTACTCTGCCTTGTTAACTATCACTATATCATCTATTTCATTCATTTTGGCCATTAATATCTATTCTCAGCCATGATGAACCACCCTGGTTCAACCGTTATAAGCGAGCGCCATCTCCAGCTTTCAGCGCTCAGTGCTTCTCCGAGGCTCCACGAAAAGGAGCAAAGGGCCACGCGTTTTGGGGTTCACAGGTGCTGCCCAGACGTACCTAGCGGCGGAGCTAGGGAGCTTGGCACCAAATGGTGGTTTCTCAAGCCATAGGGAGCCCCCAAAATGGTTGGTTTAGTGCTACTAAATGACTACAAATGGATGATTTGGGGGTAGCCCTATTTTGAGAAACACCTAAATGTTGTGCCACATCCAATGATTGGTTAAGACTCAACAACACCTTCGTCAAATTCAAGGAAGCTAAATGCCAACAAAAGTGTTGATTGAATAACCGCTGGATGATTCCCGTGGTTAAGATTCACATCCAATATCGAACAAATGGCATGTGGAATCGTGTTCAAGCAATATCCATCATGTTCAAGCCGAGGACCCAAAGCATCCGCAATATTCAAACTACTCTATAGTAACCCCTGGAAGTTGCAAATCCAGGTTTTATAGCCGATTGACATATCAAACATGGTGACTTGTAACTTCTCGCAACCCGTTTCCCAACAGGTAAGTGTGCCGCTGATCAACAGTCGTGGTTCCCAGCCTTTGCCACAGCCACCACTGAGACTCAGACACCATCACCAGCAGCTTGATGTAGGGCCAAATGACGCTGAAGATCAACATCGCGGCGAAAACAAAGTACGACCTCCATCGCCGCCCGGGAAGGTCATGGGCCTCCCACTGGACCTCTTGGAGCATCTAACTCAGCATTGGGGTCGAATCATCCGATGTTTGGTGGCAAGAAAACAGCTCGTTGTAATGAGAGCCATGGAGAATGCTTACATGAACTAAAAGAAGTCTTGTCTTTCGGTAATCAATGGAGCCGGCTGTCAATCCCGAGACAACCACCGTCCTTCTTATTCACATGAAAGGTCGCTAGTACCCTCTAGCTGTTGCCCACAAGGGCCTGACGACTGAAAGGGTAAATCTTGGTGACCCCCAATGTGGTCATGTTTCAAAAAAGTACCCTCCGATTCTGATCTTGAAAGCCAAATGCATGGATACATCATGTCTGACAATCTCCGCTATATTCATTACATGTTCCTGATCTGCACTTTCCGGTGCCTGTTGCTGTTGA
Organism: Symbiodinium kawagutii; assembly: GCA_009767595.1. NCBI lineage: Eukaryota > Dinophyceae > Suessiales > Symbiodiniaceae > Symbiodinium > Symbiodinium kawagutii. Next base: position 561,664 of record VSDK01005185.1, on the reverse strand, counting down.
TAAATGCTGGGTAGTGACCTGAAATGGATAGTGATCACTGTCTGGAAAAAACCATTGCCCTCGACCCAAGAAGACTTGCCAGTACTGTTGCTGGTAAAGGACCCTGATTAATCATAGACTTTTATTAATCGATCATAAATTGACCACAATGAATACCATTCACAATCAGTTGAACATAGATTAGGCACGTATCCACCATCTATTCACCATATCGATCATGATTGATATGGCTGATTGATCCCTTCTACTGTTGCTTATCATCTACCATTATTGTTGGTTAATGTTGACCCATTGCCATATTGATTCAATATTAGCCTGAATATATCATGAGCAATATTCACCATATATTAGCAATATAACTAGCCAAATATTAGCCACATTGATCATGACTCATATTGATTCATCATCAAACAGCCACACCTTTAGAGCTTGAGCACTTCGCCGCTTACGAACTCCCACTTGAAGAGTTTGGGTGCCCAGCTCCACTTGAAGAGTTTGGACCTCAGCTGACGACGATCCAAAAGGATCAGTTGGGTGGTTGGAACCTTTGCAGTTGTCGGGAACCCCTACTAAAAATTGTTGGTGTATTAATGTTGATTACTATCAATGCCTGATAATGGATGATTTTTGAGAAACCACCAGTTGGAACCTTTGCGGCTACCGTTGAATTCAGGTGGACCCGTTCGTCGAATCATATACTTGATCATGAATACTGGTGAGTTCGGGAGATGAGAATCAGATCCGAATACTAGTGGATTTGGGGATAAAGACAAGATCGTCTCTTGAAATTGAACACATCCCTTTGGTGCTTTCTCAGAATAGGGGACCCGCCAAGTCCTCCTTTTTTAACCATTTATAGAAATAAACCAACCATTTTGCCATTTTGGGGGGCTCCCTATTTTGAGAAACACCCGTATTAGTGCACCTGGTTTTTTGAGCACCATAATCAGTTGGCCTTTTTTGGGAACGCAAACAAACTGGTTGATCATTGGGCCCGTGAGGCTACTGGTGGACGATCATCCGCAACGAAGCATATTTTCACAGCGCACCACTGAAACCCATCCGAAAACAAACTCAACCGGACGGATTGTATTGTTCTCATCTCAGTGAAACTTGTAGTCCCCAAATTGGTGCTCTACTTGAGACGACCATTGGTTTCCGTTGGTATGCTCTTTGACAAATGTTTGACCCATGCGTAGGTTTTACTTGGATGCTAACGGTCTTGAACCCAGTAATCAGCAATAACCATTCATGACATTTTTAAATCAAGCATTATTTACAGTATTAAACCACCCATCATCAACCTCTTGTAAAGCTGTACAAACCATCGTCAACCCCTATCAATCAACCACAAATCATGATCAATACGGATATCAAGATTGATGAAATGTATTCCAGTCAGATAGTTTTTATCATCATAATATCACCAAATATCATCATGTATGATCATAATATCACTAATCATATCATCATAATATCATCCCGAATTTCCAACCGAAACAAACATGTCCAATGCTGGCCCCTGGCCGAACCGCCCATCTCTTCTTGCGCGGCGCATCTCCCTGGGTCCCGGGCTAAGCTATTGTCCATCGACCTGGGGGGCTCGGGATCGACCGCGTCGACCAAAAAACGACGTTCCGTCATTGACCATGGTCCTCAAGCAGCTTCCCGTAGGCTCCTGCTTATTCCAAGAAATCCATTCCAATCATTGAAATCAGTCTGGTCGTCTGTCGCCTTCTTTTCGATTTTCCTCATGTCTCGATCTATCTCTTTATCTTCATCTCTTTGTGCATCTGACCAATCTACGAACCCATCCATTACCCCTAAACAGGAACACATCTCCATCTACCCAAACATCAAAAAATGAACACTGCTCCACTCACTATGGATCAGCACCACGCTAGGTGTCCCCCGCAGACTGGCCATGTGTTTGGTGGCCGAAGTTTGCTGTGAAGCTTCGAAACTGCCTGGCTGCTGGCGGTCCGACAGGGCTGTACCAAGTCACCTTGAAATCCAAGTCCGCTGCGGCAACGTTGGTGGAAAAACATATGAGTTGTCCATCAAGCTATCTGTCAACTTCATTAAAATATGTGCATGGAAGAAACATATATACATAGATACTTCATAAATATAAATATATAATGTAATTATACAGTATACATTTAAAGATATACACATAGATGTTGTAAAATAACTATGTTCTACAGTATCAATTCATGTCTTAAAACCTAGTTGGTGATCTATGCAAGGCAAAACCTTACGACGTTCGCGCCTGAAAAGAGCACTCCAGGGGTCACGGAGGCGTAGACGAAGAGAAAAATGGTGCCTGCGATACCTCAGGAGTTCCGAGGGCGCCCCTGAGCTATCCAACACTAACCCAGCAACCATAGCTGGTTGGTGGTTGAACCACTCCCCATGGTTAACAAGTGATTACTAATGGTTATATATGGTTATAATGGGTGATAATGATCATTATCTGGTTGGTGGTGCTCACCACCCCTATGAACAATATATGCTTGTCAATCAACCATTTGTTAATGATTACTAGGGGAACTCAAAAATGTTCAAAACCACCAACCAAATAGTATCAACCAACAACACACCATTGACCAATCACAAACTAAGGTCATTAACCCACCAACCATTTGTTAATGAACCAACCATTAGCTGACCATCATCAGTTGACCATTTCCCATCGTACAAGCAGTTAGTATGATGGCAATTGGCAAGTTTGGAAAACACGAGCCAACTGCTCAAATGTTATAGGTAATTGACAATCTTTGTTGCTAGAGATGGAGGTCGACCAACCAGCCAACCAACTATGACATTCAACCAAGACTTTTTCACTCGATGAATTTGCTCAGTGCTGTGCGATATCCTCCTATATCAAGTTACATGCATATTTGTTTAGATATATGCATATATATATATATACATCAAAAATAAACCCAGAATGTCAGCTGGAAACTTTACAGCAGAATCACGGTGGCCTTTGTAGATGAACCAATTATTGCGAGGAGTCCAAACGAATGTGCGTGCCTCAGGAGGTGAACATCGGGATGAGCGATCCATTTCTCCCACCGACCACTACCTGTACCAGCATCTATGCTTCTACGACAACCATCTCTTGGCTAAGACCCCCCATCTGCTGAGATGGTCAAGTGGAACAAGCCATCTCTGCAACCTGGCGGTGGCAACAAATTCCACGCTGAGGTGCCACAAAGCATGCCCCAACGAAGGCTGGCCGGCACCTGAGTTAAATCCCCAGGTTGGAGGCAATGCGTGGTCAATGTCTAGCCATGTAGTGTATGCAAGGTGGTTTCTCAAAATAGAAGTGCCCTGAAACCATCCGCCATTAACCATTTTTAGTGACAAACCAACCGTTTTTGGGGTTCCCTATTCTGAGAACTCCCCATAACGCAGTGCATGTGTACATTTGTGCATCTGTACGTCTGTGTGCATATGCATGGATGTTTATTTGTCTCTGTCCATGATCGGTGTCTGGATCTGGATACATGTCAATTTCAATACTTCAGGCCTTTTAGATCCACCTGCCATCAGATTTCCGTGTACTCAAACTGACCACTCCAAATTTGAAGAGTCCGTCTCCGCTGCCAAATTCTCGGTCGATAATTTGAGATGTACCCATATCCCAGGGAATGGGTGAGTGGATGTGAATGGGTCACTTGCTGTAAACATGGCAGAATCATGAAGGAAATGAAGAGACAAAACTCGTTCATGCCCCCTGCAGCGACAAGAAATACGTAGTGAGGCAAGTGGATCATTTGTTCGTCGATCATGACCAACCTCTGCATCCCCAAAGCTATGAGTGATTTCAATGATCCCTCACATGGTTATGAAACAGCACATGTTTGAAGCAGCCATAGACCCCAACTTGCTCAAAGTTGCTTGCTCCTGCTTATCCCCTCATAGTAACCAAGCAGCTGAATATGCCATATGCACTTCAACAACAGGAGCGTTCCAATAGCGGCAGCCAGCGGTAATTTTGGTTCAATCCACCACTCGACACGCTGCCGCCGGGGTCTCCGACGCCGGGTTGCCATCCCAAACCTGAAGTGGCAACATGGCACGCGGGATGCACATGATACATGTGTCTTGTCGGGTGATGAATCAACCAACTAAACAAACGCACAGGCAAATAGAAACATGAACAGGCAATACGCACGCATGTGCAAACAAACACGCCAACACATCTATGGTCATAAGAATATAATTCAATCAATACCGGTACGTAGTTTCGAGAGGAAACCAAGCCTGAGCTCTTTGCATGCTCGTAATTGGGGCAGCATCATATGGAGACAAGTAAACCAAAGAAACCCACATCTGGATCATTTTCAGTATTGGAATACCTTCAGCAAATGTGATGATGCCTGGGAGCCAGACAAATGTAATACTGCAAATCTGAACTTTTGAAGCTCGCAAAAATTGACATGGCGGAACAACTATTGTACTCTGTGTTTGGACGAGTTGTTGATTGTTTGGGATCGTCCAGGTATGTATAGTGCTTGGTGCTTAGCTGCATGTTTACGCGGACATACTTTGTCAACATGGACGTACCCGCGTTCAGAGACTCCTACAAGAAATGCCCACTCGTCTTCGCAACACCCAAGCTGTTGCCGATTGGTTGGTTCGTGGGGTTCACACCATGGACCCTGGACCGTCATAATTCCTCGAACAAAACCAGCAGTTCGAACCACCTTTTCCGATCAGCGGGCAACCACTGCTGTAACCTTGCGAGAACCATGATCACCAGCCACCAACAATGATTAGTTTAATGGTTTCTATCGTAACAACCATTGCTTGGCTCAGGAGTTGAAGCTACCAAAAAGGATAAAGCATTGTAATGGTGCTGGCTTTCCAACACTGGTTGGCGGTTTCAACCCCTGTGAAAAATATTAGTCAACCAACCAATCGTTTGTGAATAATTGGGAAAAAAGAAATGTTTGAAACCGCCAGCCAGAACAAGGGCGTGTTGTCAGAACTGGCGGATTGCCATGGTGGATCTTTACACTTGCCGCCCTTGCCTCGCTCGCAACTCGCTGGGGCTGGACCTTGTCGGAACAGCGGTGGTGGCTTTGAATCATGAGACTAGGACGGCGCCGGTCATGATGAGGTAATGACCAGGTAGTGATCTGGTAGGTGACCCTATGGTAATGGATTATCACCATCCTTTATAGGGAAACCCTGGGAAACCAACTATTTCTGTGGGGGATTTTCCAGTGCCGGGTTACTCTACCAAAGGATAATCTGATGGACTGAATACAGCAATTAGCAATAGGTGGTTTTTGAAATTGGTTGGATCCCGATGTTTCTCAAAATAGGGATGCCCCCAGCTTCCGTCCAATGTTGATTTATATTTTATGATAATAAACCAACGATAATTTGGGAGTTCCCAATCGCTTAAAAATAAAACCCCCCAACACTGGAGAAAAATTGAGATTCCTATGATTAATAGTTACCAGGTCTTTAATCCCTATGGGTAGCACCGATTCTGCGAAAGACAATGGCTAACGAAGACACAATCCTAAGCGAAAGGGCATATTTCACCTCGGAGACGAAGACTGACGCCCGACATTCAGAAGCATTCGTTTCAAACAAGTGCCGGACGCATCAGTGAACATCCTTGTGCAGCAATAATTTCTTGTACCGTCCGGTCACTGCTAATTCTCCTCAGATCATCCCCTTTACACCAGGTAGCATAGCCGCCCATTTGCAATGACCAAATGTTAGTGGGCTGGGTGCCACCAGTGGTTGTTGGTGTACTGGCTGCATCAACAGATCGCCTACTATTCATTAGCTACAAATCCCAATTTCATAGGGGGTATATGGCTATGGGTCAATATTAATCAACCAACCAATGGGGGATAACCTCCAAGAAGACTAGGGAAAACAATGATTAATGATGGGGAACCAGGGGTGCAGGGTTTTGACCCACAGCCATATACCTGAAGTACCAACCATAACCAAGCAACATCAACCAGCAGGTACAGCACTGTTGATAAGCTATAGTTAGTACGTTTGGATAGTTCGCCTTTGTTCACTATCAACAACGCCGCACGCCGCTGCTCAACTTTCTGTCATCGTGCCAAAGCATGATCGGCTGCGCCGATTTTCATTGCTGTTCAAGCGCGCCCAACAAATGAGTTGCTGGTAGGTTCTCCTGCAGTCGATAAATAGTCATCAGTAGTAACCAACCATAACCATGGGTACTACTAGTCGACAACAGGATTTGTTGGTAAACATTGGTTAGGAATCAATCAACTCTCTAGATAATGATCGACTACGGATTCGTCGTTCTTGGTGCTGATCCAGAATAACCAACAGCAGAAAAAGCAATCAAGAACTGTTGTGGATTGGGTACTGTTGCGCAATACTATGACTATGAAGTATTGAATAATGATGCATGATAGCGAGCAAGCATGACGAGAAGAACGCCAGACCATTCTCACCAACACCGGAAAAAAATAGCCCGGCAAATAGTAACTTAGTAATAGTAGCATTGAAAATGGGTATGTAGCTGGCTTGGAACAAGACTGTGAAGCTTTCCTGCAGATTTTGCAACGGGCTGACCAGGGCCACTCCCAGCTAGTGAACACAATGACTTTTGAACAATCCCGAACCATTGACTACACCGACAATTTGGCATCAAATAGGCGACTTATCCCAATCTCCAGGAGACATATATTTGCATCTCATACACACCCGCAAATCCTAAAAGTAATACACTTCAACATGAGAATGCACGATGCAGGCGCGTCAAGATCACGCTTTAAAACAATGCTGCTTAGCAGTTGGTGGCTTCAACTTGTTTCAATCCATACGCTGCCAAACACTGATGCCATCACTGATGACAATCCACCAGGCTTGGGTGGCACGGCAAGCCATAGGACCCCAAAAATGCTTCGTGATGGCGGTTTTCTAGGAAACACATATCATGGTGCCGAATTTTTGGGTAGCGATTTTCTTGATGTTGAAACCACCAACCAGTGGCCTGGCCTGAACACCAGGGCGCCTGGGATTAGCTACCTCAGGTCCTCAGGATGGTCCTAAGGATGATGCCATCGCTTCGCATGGATGGTCCATGCCAGGAATGGAGATAGAGGGGCTTCGTGAAATAGGATTACCCTCAAATCATTCGTTTTTAATCACTTATACTTATAGTATGTAATAAACCTAGCATTTTTGGGGGGACCCTTAATTTGAGAAACTTCCCCATGTTGCAACCGGCCACCGGGCTGGTCAAACAGGGAATCCACCATTGGGGGGTGGACCCTTTGTAGGCAGAACCTTCACATGCGCTCGGGTCAGTGAGAGGTGGATCCCGTCGCCGCAAGTTGCTCAGGAAATGCCAGAGCCAAGGCATCAGAAGCCGCGATGATTTACACCCTGGAGGTCTTGCTGGCTGTGTGGCCCAGCAGCATTCCATCATGACATTAACAATGCTGATTAAAACAATCATGAGTGCTGGTGATGATGATGATGATGATGATGATGATGATGATGATAATGAAAATAATAGACACTGTACACCTGCTATACAATCCTACTTTGATAGAGTGGCGCGTGTCTCCTATCACCAAGCAATAGCCATGGGTCACCACCGCTCCACTGAACCATCATTATCTGGCATGTTCTCGACGCGCGGAACTCACCGTGCTCGCCGTGTCCGGTGTCACCTGAGCCTCGAGCCGCGAGAAGCGGCAGAGCTGTGCACGATGGTTGGTAGCTGAGGTTCAGAACTGTGGTTAAGAACTATGGTCAATAGCTACGCAGCTATGGTCAACGACTATGCTTAATAGCTATGGTTGATGACAATGGTTAATCGCTATGGTCAACCGGTCTTATGGTCGATAGTCCAATCTTTATCGATGCAAAGAGCAATCCTTGCCCCTTCAAAAGACACGTGAACATGACATGCAATTGGATTGGGAATTCCTTTGACCATTAGGAAGGTTGCCATTTGGGACACCCAGGTGTTTCGACAAATCCCGGGTCGCTCACGCTGGTTTGTTGGTGACTCTTTGTTCGTCATTAATTCATTCTCATACGATCCTCATTGCTACCAGCTGCTAGTGACATGATCATTTCGTTGATGATACACATCATCGATCAATGGTGCAAAAACGAGTCCACAAACTTGTGAACACGCTTCTTCTTACTGACAAAGCATTGCTTTTGTTGTGTCAATAATCTCAGTAGGTTTGAGCTGGATGCACTCGCATGTCAAATGGTTGGCGTTGAGCGACTCCTAAATCCACTCAGTAACCAAGCAACTATGGCTGTCCCTCCAGCCTTGCAAGGTTCTCCAGGTGCCTGTTCTCATGGGTTGAGCCATGATTAAGCGCCACTGCTCATGATAACTATGCATAACAACTATAGTGGATGACTAACATTATCATTGAACATACCTACTTTTTGACCACAAACATCGCCCATTAATCCTAGTCACTAGCCATGGCAATTGACTATAGTCATTAACCATAGCTATTGACCAGTAGCCCAGATACTCCATGTATGGTATACATACCCAACACTTACCCAACATGTATCCATGAAATGACCCACATGCAAACACATTTTCTACACATGGAGTATCTAGGTGATATCATTTGACCCAAATTATCAACCGCAGTTGTTAACCATATCCATCAGCTATAGACATTAAACACAATCAACCATCGTTGAAAACCATACTTAGCAACCATAGGTGTTCCAAATGAAAATCAGTTCCTAATACCAACCATACTTATTATCAACCGAAGTTATCAACCATACTTATCAAACCATACTTGGTAACAATAGGTATTAACCATAGAATCTCGGTCGTTTCTAGCCATGTGTTAGTTCTTCTTCACCACCAGCGGCCTCGAAGCTGGTGGCTGGCAAACCGCTGCCTTGCCACCGGGATGGGATCAACTGAAAGGGATTGGTGGCTGGTGGCTCCAGCAGAACTTCAAGGAGATCTGGCTATGGGTCAAGCAGTTGACCAACCAATAGTAGCTGCTGAATGGCCAGAAATAGGGGATAACCACCAACAATAATGGGGATATACCAGCTATATATGGCGAACTGGGTCAAGGCTTTAACCAACCAATTTCATGGTGGATAATAAGCAAAGAAGTATAGGGAAAACAGCCTGGTTAATGATAGGGGAACCAGGGGGACTAAGGGTTTTCACCCACAGCCATCTAGCAGCTGTAATGTATCCCAGTAGGAAAACCATGGATTGTCAATGCGTGGTTGCTTATCATTGATGATCAACTTTCCTAGTAAGCAACAAAATCTGGAAACCCATGGAAAATCGTTCATGAAAGTCAGTCACAGACTTTGCTCGGTGGAATTCATGCACTGTCTTGGTAGCACTAGAGTGTACAAACGAGACTCGAACGGTTAAAAAAACACCAACAGGTAACCTGCTTTTTCTTACTTGGGGGGGTAAAATTGTGCTTAGAAGAGGATCCTTCGAATGCCAATTGTTCACGGTGGCCATTGACAAAACAATTATGATCGAAAAAAGCACGACAGACCGGACAAACCCTGCATTTTTTTCATTGGGGAGGAGGTTGGTATCAGGAGGAAGAGACTATAAAACATGGCTGGTTAAGACCCAAAGTTGGATGCTTCCCCACCCAACCGATATTTTTCTGGGGCCAGATTGCGGAAGGTGTATGGCTGTACTGAAAATTGGGACCAACTTGTAAGGGCATCATGGATCGATCCTGTGCTTCATATGTCACAGTGACACGCAAGTTGCTTGCATCCTTGTCATTGGTGTGTCCTATCCTGTTGGTCGGATCCCCCTGTACATTCTTGCTTGCTTACATGGCGCTCACAACACTCACCCCCCACCCACCAAATATTCTGTGGTTCACAGCCCCAACGCCCATCATTCGCATACATGGCTGCTTATGAACCAGTATCAACCAACTATCAGCTTTGTTACACACAACTAAAAAAATCTAAACAAACTAAACAAAAACATAATAATCCACCAGTTTAGTCTCACTCATCCTATTATCAAGCACAATAATCCACAAGTTCAGTCTCACTCATCATCCTTAGCCTTTAACCCTTCCCAACCCCGGCAGCCAGTTGGGCATCGTCCACGTTGAGCCACTCAGCTGGGAGGTCTTGCGGAACTTACGGTTCAGCTGGTTGCGGAAGCCCGGAGGGCACACGGAGCCACGGGAGATCCATTCGTTCACAGTTTGCTGCTCCAGCAAGCCGCTCTTGGTGATGTCCTAAGACCCATGGCCAGTGGGGATCCATCAGGGTGGGTATGGAAATGAAAATATGAGCATTAAAATATGAGCATAAATAGAAATTAAAATAGGATGGGTATAAATAGAATAAATGAATGGACATATGACTAGATAGATCACTGAAGAAATGGATAAATAAATGCACAAATGAATAAATACAAAAGTAAATAGATATCTGTATTTTACATGACATATCACTCAATAGTCATTTTAACCAGGCATCATCACAATTGATACACATGGTCCGTTCATGTTGCTTACAATGGCGAAGCCCATTATTTACCATGATACTCAGGCTTAATTCCGCCATAAGGCCCTCAGCTTGAGAACCGCAGCACACCACAGTTTCGTGCTGCTTCTAGCCGTGCTTCTCTGGGGGGGGAACCCCAAGTAGATCCAAGAGATTCCCTCAGCGAATGCTAATATCAAGGATGTTTAGGGCGTCGATATACGGATATATATATATATATATATACATCGGTAAAGTATCGTTAAGTGTTTCACCTTTTGCATTATATAATATATAAAGAAAACACAAACGCAGTTAAAGACGGACGTTATTACATGCCCTGTGGAACGATGACAACTTCTATCATACGATGACAACTCCTACCATACGATAACAACTTCCACCATACGATGACAATTTCTACTATACGATAACAACTCCTACCATACGATGACAACTTCTACCATGACTCCTACCATATATATATATATATATATATGTATTTACATATAAAGCACTGCAAAAACACTTAAAGATACTATACCCATATACATATATATATATATTATGATTATGTGATGCGTATTTCCTTCAAATCATGTCAATTGATATCATATATTATCATATCATGTAGTGTATGTCTGTTGGTCTTTCTTTCATCTGCACATCAGGTTTGCAAACCAACAAGCAAATATGTGAGCATTTTTTCTCATAGGTCTAGAAAAGTGCATACAAAGAGTAGCTAGCATTCGAACACAGAAGCTGGGTGCCCGAAACCTACCCCAAGTTGTTGACATTAGGCAAAAATAGGTAAATAAACATAAATATTGGGCTGGTTTGGGAGGTGGAACCATTTTTGGGCTCTGTCGCTGTCACATATGAAAAAATACTAGGGACAATAAAAAATCTTTAAAGCCACCAAGCAGCATTTGCTGATACTGGCACAAAAATGTAAAAACCACTAAATATGCAACAGGATTATGATGTCCTGGAACTTTTAATGTTAAAACGTGGTAAAGCCATGGTAAAACTATCTCTGTTCACTATGGTCATGCTTGATGTTAAAGCCATGGTTAGACATGGCAAAGCCATGGCAACACCAAGCAGATTCATGTCAAGCGTCTAACTCCGAAAAATTGCTCATGATGGTGCGAATCTCTTCCAGAGAGACGGATTGGTTCTTCCTCAGCATGCAGTGGCTCCAAAATGCTCCAACTTAGCCATATGAAGAATTGTCATCCCAAAGTGAAAAGGATATGGTCAAGTTGATTGAATTTTGATGACACCACTTTTTATTTCATTCTTTACCTAGTTGGTGTTGGGATTTTGATAACCCGGAGTTTTACCCCAACCCAATTCCATGCAAGGAAACTAGAAATCCGAAGTGGATCAATTCCAAATACAGATGATGCCTTCTCATGGCTACGTACCAGTCTTCGGCTTATTCACGGTCATTCTGCTTCAGTTGTCTTGAAAAGCTTGCGCGATGGTTTCAGGGATCACAACAGTCACTTACACCAATTTTTAGGGAGCAAGCAGTGGTGATCATGCGTGAGACATGTTCAATCATTTGCTTGCTCCACAGCTTAGGCAACACCACTTCCCCGCAAAAAACTGGGTGGCTTGTTCCCCGCACCAGCCAGAGGCGACGTGTGGCCATTTCGTGGATTGGTTCTATTCCTGACAGGCATTCCCATCTCGTGCTTGACCAACCAGCACGTTGCGTTATGTATAAATATGGTGGCCACCCAAAGGCAAAAAAACCCTGGCCGTTTCGGAAGGGAAACGATCCATTGATGGTGTACATCAGTCTTATTTTTGTAAATGTATGATGGTTTAAGCTTGGCTAAGGACTCTTACTGAAGCAAGCAGTATATCACATTTGTGTGTGTATAAGTTCATGTACCACTTGAGATGGACTAAACAAATATTCCATGGCTGTGGGTCGAAACCCTGTACCCCTGATTCCCCCATCATCAACCATTGTTTTCCCTATGAACTAGTTGGTGAACTCATCCCCCATCGAATGTGTTGGTGAATATTGACCCATAGCCATACAGTCTTATCCATGAAATTTGTTGGTGAATATTGACCCAGCTCGCCATATGACCCTTTTCCTCGGAGCCAAGCCTCCCCAGCAGCTTATGCAAACACCTCCCATAGCTACTGATACACGTATTGTAAACGGCCGCTCCCGAAGCTGTTTCAAATTGTGACCTCGATCTGTGACACTTTCCAAGTCAGAAATGATTCGAACTTGAGCCATTTGAAAAGTGGCTGGTGGTTTCAACCCCTCGAAGACAAGCCGTCAATCAACCATCCCAAATATTGAGGAAATTTAACACAGGCTTAAAAAGAAACTGCCCCAGATTAAAACCACCAACCAGCTATTCTTGGTGATCCCCCTTGGTAAACCATTAACCTGGTGACCCCCCATAGTTCTATGACCACGAGTGGCCATTAACCAGCCATGGAAGTACGAGTAGACTTCCCTTCAAGCTGTGTGCTGCCCAGCTGCGTGAGCATAAAACACAGGAATTCAAATGGAGTGATTTGCCTCGTTCTGAGTCATCGGGAGCACGACCGCTGACCCTGAACGGAACTATGTGCTGAACTGATCAGTCACTGAGTGTGCACATGCGCTCGTAGTGTGAGATGAATATGTCCGACATGTTGCAACGCCCTACTGTACATGTGATGCTAAGTGACCACCAAGATGTTTGCGGCTCAACTCATTGTGGTTGGGCAACATGGGTCTTCTGCTAGTGGTGAACTGAGGCTTTCATGCACTGTCTGTGTCACAGAAACTTGCCAAGCCCCAAGTTCCTCCAAATGGGCGATCGAGGTAGGGCAAGTCATTCCGTGCTATGGGTGAATAAACAACATCATTGCCAGTTGTTCTTATCATGGTAAAGCATCACCAAGCACATCAAGTGGGGACAACATTTGGCATTGTATTTCTCCCAAGTTTCTTCAGGATTCCTTGTGATATAAACTCGCAGTGCAGTTTCATGCTTGAATTGATGTAACCAAATGTAACCATCAACAAATCATTGATATGCTGTACAAATCCAACCATCAATTAACCATGGCTAATATTAATCCTTCAAATATCAGTGATTAGCGGAAGGTTGTCAAATCTGATTTAACCATCAACTGGTCTAACAATGGTTAACATTATAACCAACAAGAACCATGGTTAATCTTATCTGGTCTCCGCACCTTGGTAGAACCCTAATTAGCATTTACAGAATAACCATAATGCTGGGCCTTCATGCGAACAGCCACCTTATATCATTATTAGTTAATAATGGTAAATATATCTTTAAGAAATGCTAGTTGATCATCAATCTGCCGATTGATAGGACTTAAATCACCAAATATAACCATGGTCAACCGATTCAACATGGTTAGACAAAAACATGAATAAATGGTCTTGTAAAAAACACATGAATAAATGGTCTTGTATACCAAATCTGATTGTCGGTATATCATAATTAGTGCTACTTGACGAAAACACACTAGTGAGAGGAAATGATATCAGCATGATTCATACTTTGGCAAAAAAAAACAGTGCTATATTTTACGCCAAGGCTATTTAACATGGTTTTATAATGATTGGTAAATCAGTTTGAGAAATAATATTCAACCATATTGTACCAATCATAAACATGTACAAATCAATAAACATGTTAGATAACCATGTTAGACCAATCGTTAAACTGATATATACCAATCACTAACCATAGTTAGTCAAGCATGTCAATCAACCATATTACTTAACCAATGTCGTTACACAACCGTATTAGTTTACCAATGTTAGTAACGAGGATGGTCAACTGACATTGGTCAAGTCATATGGTGAATGAACCATTGGATCCATGTTAATATGGTAATGTCAACTATTGTTACTCAACCAATGTTAGTTATTAACTTAAGCATTATTACTTGGATACGATGGCAATAACCTTAATTAACCATGTTGGTCCATGTTCCTTCACCATTGGATCACCTTGGCGGCTCCCGGTTCAACGTCCACCCGGCTCAACTCCGGGCTGCTCGCGACGACTTGTTTGTGGCACCGAGTTGTAGGCGTTGGCGCGCCACCTGGGTGGCGCCAGCGCCACGTCCGGTGGCAAGCCCCTGGGGATCCAATCCACCGATGGGATCCCAGTGGCTGGTGGATGTTGGGTGGGGAGATGATGGCTGAATCATTTGGCGAGCTGGGTCAAGCTCTTCACAAAGCAATTTCATAGCTGGTTTTAATGGTTAATAATAGGGGATGGTAACTAACAAGTATAGGGGATATATATACCAACTATATGGCGAGCTGGGTCAATATGAATCAACCAGTTTCATGGGGGATGAGTTCACCAACCATTTCATAGCGGAAACAATGGTTAATGATAGGGGAAGCAGGGGTACAGGGTTTTGACACACTGCCATTTGCCTATCAATAAACAGTTTGATATGAGTGATACATAATGATAATGAGCAATTGCATCAATGTACAAGCAAATAGGGTGACTCAATGTACGAACTATCCCGGGGTTTATCTGGTAGCCCGCATTCTTCTGGTTGATGGTAAATACACTTTGGTGCCAGCGGTCTGGTGCGCTCTTTCAGGTCTGGCCGGGCTATACCTCTCTGATATTGTCATTATGGATCTATGGCCCTCATTTCGAGTTTGGACAGCCGGATTCTCGATAAGGATTTTGGGTTTCGGCTTGTTGTGTACTCAGGGGGGCCTTGGTTGGAACCATCAAGAAGGCTTCCCCCATGACTCTCTTGCGTTGTCAGTGTTCGATCTGACAAACAATCACAATGTGTTCACACTTTTCTGGTAGTTGTGAACGCATCGAAAACAATCATTGCATTGTTTTTTGTCTCTCTTAAGATTCGTTTCGGTCAGGAAAGTGTGCTGCATGATGGTGACCTTTCGCGTTCTAGATTGTGAATGTATCCTGAATCATGGATGCTTAGTGCATCTGATGCGACATCATTGGTCATTACTGGCCTTACTGGGAACCCTAATCAGAATCTCTGATAACTGGGAGGCAAAGTGGCAAACAACATGTCTCCCTCCCATTTCCCCCTTGAACCCACCCTGCCCACGCTTGCTGACGGATACCATCCATTTTCACGTTGCCTTCTTTTGAGCTGATCCATTTTCTGGGGTCTTAATGTTTATCTCGCTCACAATAAAATAGAAAGTACGAACTCCTCCATATACGGCCGATTTAGCTTCCAATGTTAGGGTGCCATCGATTTCGCACATCAATTGCAAGAAGCACTGTCGCCATGCTTGAAATCGAGGGATATCTACCAGTGGTACCTAGAATCATGTCGATCTAGCACCTGTGGACACACTAATGTGGGATTCTCCGCAAATTGTGTACCACCCGGAAATGGTGCTTTTCCCATTTCTACTGGCTACTGCGTGATAGCTGGTACCACTATGGACACAACCATGTCACTGTGAAACCACCCATCTACCTATCCATCTGTGATCAGTTTGGAGCCGCTGAGCTATGGCTGTCTACCAGCCGGGAGATTTATGGGATTTTATGGGCTTCTGGATCTGCCAGGCCATGCCATCCTCCAGCATGTGGGCCGGCCTACAGCCATGCCAACCAAGAAAGGAGCAGTCGTTCACATCTCAAGGAAATCCAGGGTGGTGATGTGCACAGCTACAGGCTATTGATCCGCAGCCATATCCCACACCATAGCCAGTATGTGGTGGTTTCTCGAAATAGGGGACCCCAAAAATAGTTGTAGTACTGTATTCCCTACAGTATTCCCATAGTATTCCCAAAGAGTCATAGTATTTCCATAGTAAGTAATTTGAATATAACCCCCATTTTGAGAAACATCCACATGGTGGTTTCTCAAAATAGGGGTACCCCTAAATCATCCATCGTGAACCATTTATAGTAAAAAACCAACCATTTTTGGGACTCCCTATTTTGAGAAACGTCCCATATAGTCAAATTACTGTGGGCTATATGAATTCCCAGCGTCTTTTCCCATAGCATTCACATAGTAATTTGAATATAATCCTCATAGGAACATTATAATCCCCATAGGAACATTCTAATCCCCATTTATAGTCAAAGTAGTCCCTGGTCCTGTGACAAATCCATCACACAACAACGATCACAACTGGCCGTTCCAGTGGCATCTGATCCGTAAAGTCGATCAACCTGGGGCCGACTTCACACGGGGAAAAGCCCGCATGGGAGGTGAATCTGGATGAGCTGGAGAATGTTCATACATCATTAATGAACATCATATACATATATATATATGTATATTTGAATATTTAAATATACATTATATGTTTTAGCTGGAACAAAATTCAGGAATGTTCATTTATTGATTCATATGCTTGTTTCCAGAATTTCATTTAACTGTAGACAAGTTATGGACTTATGTAAATGTTCAAACAAGTTAGGATGATTTTGATTTCAACAGGACAAACGTCCTGCAAATCCTGGCATTCTTTGCATTGTTCATCCAGGGCAGATCAGATTTTTCTTGGTTTTGCTGGGTTTTTCACTCGCCTTTTTCCCTGGCGGACCATGTCTATGCCGCTTGTTGATAACACTGGCCAAACCCTGGAAACTCACCTGCTGCCGATCATTTCGGCTCGGCACCGGATAAGGCTTTGCAATTTCTTTCTTGAATGGTTGGATAAGTGGAGACAGCTATATGAGTTTCAAATACTTATCAGCTAGTGCTGACTGGAGGGAACTTCACAGAGGGTTGTCCAAAAATAGCCACCAAGTCACGGGTGGCCTATTGATAGTGGTTATGAACTTGGATGCTCGAAGACTTTCTGTGCCTCGAAGCGTTGACCAGCCTCCCATCTTAGACAGAGCTGGAAAACGCCCGTGGGAAACAAAAATAAAAGTGCCTGCGCTTAGTGTAGGTACCACCATGGTCATGGACAAAGCCAACCACACGCGTCTGCAAGGGCACAAGCCATACACCTCGGCCAAGTCGCTGATCGAAGGTCTCGTTGGTCAATCCACCACTCACCTGGTGCTCTGGGGCTATCATGCTTCCAAGAAATGCACGTAACACAAATGGTGAATCAACGGGAATGGTTGATGATGGCTGGTGGTTAATGATGGCTGATGATGGTTTGATTCATCATGCTTCATAATGGTTGATGCTTGATGGTTTCCATGTACCGACAAACAACACGTTTTTCTTATGTGTCATGTGAATGTGCACATTTCAGATCTTTCGAAGAGATGGTTGGATAGTCGATATTGAAATATTGAAGGTGTCTGATAGCCGTGGTAGCCTATTGTGGTACGCCCCTATGAACAAACCTGGGTTTTAAGTCCAAACAACCCAAAACACATGGGCCGTGAACATCCTGGTTGACGATTCTGTTCATCTCTGGCGTGGACCTTGTCCATAGACCTGGTCGTTCAACCCAGCAAGAGAACTCGTCCAAACTACTTCAGCTCTACTGCCCCGACTGTTGCATATCTGTTTTCTTAGTCATGGTTAACCATGGCTATGACCTAATGATTCATGAAAGCTATTTTCACCATGGTTCACCAATGATTAAGCATAATTAACTTTTTCTTGTATAGTCATAGCAAACCATAATTAAGAATTCATAACCATCATTAACCAACAACTTACCACCACTAACGCCATGGCTGACAGCCTGTGACCCATGGCTGCCAATCTGCTACCGGTGGGATCCCGCCTGGGGCAAGCTTCGCAGACGCGCATGGCCATAAGTAATCTGTACAATGCGGCCCAGCACCATACCTGCGACGAGCCGCGAGATCGGCGTCGCCGATCTCGCCACTTGGGCTGGGTTCCATCCGTCTCGGCCGGAAAATTTTCGTGGGAAATGCGGTGGGTTGAGAGTTTTGATCTGGGTGGTGGTTGAACCACCCCTATATGCTTGTCAACCATCCATTTGTTAATCATTACTAGGGAAAGTTAAACTTGTTTGAAACCAACGACCAGTGATACTTTTTGATGAGCAAAGTGATGACTCTGTTTAGCATGATAGTGAGCTCTGCATCTGGTCAGAAACAAAGGTTGTGACTCATCATGGGAGCATCGCCGAGATCCACAGCACGTTGAGGGTTCCAAGTCTTGATGATCTAGGACTGAAACTGACGCATACATTTGTAATCCAGTAATCCATATTTGTATGTGATATTCAAAACTTTGTGAACATAAACACATAAATACACACTTATGGATTACACGAACAAACACACCAACAACAGTGTCCGATCCTCACTTCAGCAGTTCAAAGCTGTTTTCGGTGAGTGCCTATACCGGTTGACAGTTCTCGAATGGTTGGGGTCGAGGGTGATCCATGAAGGATTACCCCTGCCTCCTGAGTGACCTGCCACCCTACACTGCTGCCGATTGCGGCTGGAGAAATGAAACCAGCCTGCACTGGATTGATGAGCCTCCGTTCACTAAAGATGCTGAATGAACCAGCCGTTCACCAACTGCTACCCCTTGCTCCGTTCACTAAAGATGCTTCTACCAGCTTGCAATCTATTTCTGAGAGGTTCTACTGCTGAGTTGACAGGTACGACTAACAAATCCTGATGATCACCATCGTGAAGTAGCATGTATGTTTCTGACTTCTCGATCAATCAAAGCAACCTTGGCAACTTCCTAGTGGCATTTTCGATCACAGGAGGATATCTGGGCTTCGATTCAGTTTGCTGAGCAGTTTTCCAGTAACGTAATGCACCCACTCATCAACTCAAAATGTAATGGAGAACAACCCTGTGAAGGTCCTTTGCATACTTCACAAATAGTTGGCTCATGTTGGCACCTTCTTCTGTGTACATCTTCATCAAGGATGTTACGAAATCTGCCGAACTCCCGCTGAACGTCTGCAGTTCCTTGTGCAGTTTCAGTGCCACCGAGAGCGCGCGCGCAAGCGCTCGGTTCCAAGGCACCAAAGAGCGGTACACCGATGAGTGCCAGCAGCCCGATAGCCAAGCGAGATCTCTCAGATTTCGGTGTCACATCCTGAGGCCAGTTATCTTATGGTTGACAACGCATGGTTAATAGTGGTTGATAATGGTTGGTATAATGGTCTATCTTATGGGTGTTTCTCAAGCCATCAAGCCATAGGGGACCAAAAAAATAACTGGGGTATCACTAATGACTATTAATGGTTGATATTGGATGATTTGGGGTTACCCTCCTTTGAGAAACCACCTTATGAGGCTCCATCCTTGGGAAATGGTTGGTAGAATAGAATCTATGAGAACAATATGTCTGTACTTTGTCTTAACAGACTCTCTGTATGTATGTATCTCTATTATCTTTCAACAGACTGTCGCTACTTGAATGAAAAAAACACATATTCTTTTGTTTCAACAGATCTCTCTAGACAATAGGGAGTCTTGCAGTATGTCTTTTCATTGAAAAGTCATAGCTCAATGAAGTTTGAGCAAAGTGAGTTGTGTACTCCAAATTGATCGATGAACACCAAGCATGGTCAGCACCCTGATGCGTTGCCATCTGCGTACCACCAAACACTTGGGGATCAACCCAAAGGGCAGCACCAGCCGCAGCAATGTTGATATAGCGACCACCGACTAACAAACCCACCATCGAGATACTTAGCAACTGACCAAACACTGGAGGGGGTGAAACTATTTCCAAGAGTATCCAAAGCTTAACTATTGTTGGAAGCACACACTATTGGTGAAAAACTTGCTGTATCACCAGAGTTTGTGACTGCCTACAAAATTTCGCCAACCTCAGGTGGTGCAGGATGTCTTACATCACCTGACTTGTACCCCACCTTGCCCCCAAGACCTCAAGTCCCTGGGATAGCAGGTGGTTGTGACAATAAACATCAACAAATTCAAATTGACCTTGGAGTTGTAGTAGGTGCTAGAGCTTGGAATTCATAAACCAAATGTCAACAAGAACCTGTGACTGGCAAGGATGGATCATTGGACCCCCGCGCGAATTAACGCCGCCTGTCGAATTTTGAGGTAGTATAGTAGTATGGGATTATGCACATATGCTGGTACCCCCGATCCCGATCCCCAAATGGTCATTTTAATTACTAGTGAAAGCCGCGAAATATGGAGGTATATCATTTGCGGACAACCTATATCTGTTGAGTTTGGCTGAATTCACTAACAAAAGAACACAACACGACACAGGATATCAACTGTTACGAACCTATCTGCCGGGCAGCTCCATAACCGATGGTTGCCAGCGTCACCATGCTGAAGTACAGCGACTGTGCCGGGAAATCGTAGCTGAAACGGCAGGGTTCATGGTGGTTTAGTCCGGGGGGAAGGGTTGGAGGGCCAGTTCCATGTCCCAGATTCAAGGTAGCCTTCGTCAATGAATTACCCTTTGGCAAACTAACCATCATCTGTAAACTATCTGAAAGTCACCACTGTTTAGAGGTAAACCATCCGATTTCATGGAACATCCACCATTTCTAGTAGGGAAACTAACCTGGCACGGTTAGTGGTGATTTGGGTGTGGGTCAGTTCACCCTGTAATGCTGGTTCCCCCTGATTGACCATTGTTTTCCCTATGAAATGGTTGGTCCCCCATTGTTGTTGGTTAACTGCTTGACCCAGTTCGCCATATATAGCTGGTATATCCCTACTATTATTGGTTGTTATCCCCTATTATTAACCATTGACCAGCTATAACATTGCTGGTTAAAGCCTTGACCCGGTCGCTCGCCATAGCTGTAGCCTCCAGGGGATCGGTCAGGGGTCACGTCCAGCGCGAGCCAGTTTCCCCAAGCTAGGGAGATGATTGGCTACTGGTTTTCATGTGTTCCCGTTGGATGATCCCCAACGGTAACCATCGTCAAATGGGATCATCGACCGGAAACCATGGGGGAATCTCTATAAAAAACCATGATCAAATAGCTTAGTAGATTGATTATCAAACTGGTTATTCACCAAATCAGGCCAGTAGACCTCATGACCATGCATGATCAACGTGCAGTGGCAACTGCTCACCCCACGGCTGGAACTCATACATGGCGCACGGTTGCAAACGGCTGGCTCATGGGACCTGATCTGTTTACAGCTCTAGCATTACCAGTCTCAAGCTGACCATGATTAAATGGTTAGATCATCATCACGATCATTACCAGTGAAGTGATTGATCCTTGGGCGTTGTTTACCATGACTACCCTGATTACATCGAATCAAATCATGTAAAGTCACATCAAATCATATCCATTAATTGATTCATATTAAAAATCACAATTTCCAGGATGATCTGCTTTGGCACCGGGTCAACTCCTGGTGGCCACCTGCCACCTGTTTCTCTGCTGCTGGTGGACTGCCCTTACCCTCAAAAATGGGCCATTCGCCCCCCAAAAAATTGTGGTTTCTCATTGCTTCTCATGGTTGGCTTCCCAAAAATATCGATGTTTGATACTCCAAGCCTGTACTGATGGTTGATCCCACTTTCCTTCCGACTTCCTCAGACACGCCTCAGTCCAGTCGTACCAATTGGGTTCATCCAGTACCATGGTCTGTGCCACCACACAGCTGCACACAAGCAACCTCCGCGCACATGCCCACCAGAGCGTACCCAAACAGGTACTACACATCACGATTATTATAGCACACTGTTGTACTATCTATTCATATGCTTCGTTCGTGCATGTACGCATGCGCTTGAACTGGTACAGTACCAACTGTGATCAATTCTGAAGGCCTCAACTGACAATGTGAAGCTAAACCCAAATGCCCTTAACAGCGTTTCAAACAAAAACAAAAAGACTTGTAAATGGGCTTCTAGAGCGGTGGGTTTGGGTGATCTTTTCTCTTCCTGGTTCATGACAAAAAAGTTTAGCAAACATGTCAGCTGAAAGTGTCCACCCCCACTTTCAGGCTGGTTCAGAGGCCATGTTGCTAAAATGGTATCCACTATAACCATACCATCCCCTGTGATTGTTCCCCCAACTGTCCCCACATGCATTCTATAAACATTTTGGGTTTATATGATGAAAACTCAAAATATCTTATTATAGAACAAGTGAAACGAGTGTTTTTGTAGAATGACTAGGGTCCAAACCACCTACAAAAGGTGGCACGAAGGGCAAAGCCTTTGTGGAATGAGGTTTGTGTGCCATGTCCACACCCACGGGACTTCCCAGGGGTCACGACCACGCTGATGTCTATAGAATGAGTGAGTCATCATTGATCATGATCATCTTTTGGATCCTTAGTGGAGCCCAGGTCCTTGATGGAATGGGCCTGTTGATGTCATTCGACAGAGCACCACAATCTCATTCTATGAAGGTACACTAGCGGGGGATACCATACCTATCCTAGTTTTGTACTTCGAATTGCGGTGTGCGTGCGCGTCATGCCTAAAAATACAGGACATACATACACAGAAATATCTGCTCCTGCAGGTGCGTATGTTCAGCCATCATCGTTTCTAGTCTTCGGAGATTGGCCCTTCGTGTGGATTGCACTATGGGGTTGAACCCCGGCCATATCCTTTTTTCATATGCCCAGGTGCAAACACATGTGTATAAATATCTATAGAAGATATTTGCCTACATACGTGTACAAAATCATGAATGTGCGCCTCTTATCAAGCGACAGGGTCTGGCCATTTGCCATGAACCAAGTCCCATAGCCTCTTGGCATTAGCTTCACTTCCAAACGAGGTTCAGACCGTGTCTACTGGTTGGCCAATAGGCCACAACTGGTTATTGCAAACATCCACATGCCAGGTATATAGATCCAAGTACTGTAGATCTTAGGCAAGCCAGGGCTCAAACAAATCAACCCATTCACCTTGAGCGAAACTCAAAGAACTGTTTGAACCACATGGAGAGCAGATCCATACGATAAACGGTAGTGGTTGCTGCGTGGATGTGTCGCACATCAAAACATACCATCCAGAATAAACGCATCAACGACTATCAACGACCACGCTTGCGGATGCTTGCGGGGCAATGCTTTGGTACCAGTACGGTTTACACAAAATAAAGGTTTCGCATCGCACCTTGCAATGAATTAAAAATAGCGATGGCTGCGATGGTGCCTATGGCAACATTGACGCTCAGGGGGCCGGTATGGTCTAGTGGAAATGACGTTTTCCCTCAAGCGTCGGACCTGGGGTTCAATCCCCGGGTGCAACACTAGGCGGACAGGCGGGCAGCTACTCCACCCCTGCAGTTAAGGGGATGAGCTAGGGTGCTGCCCGACAAACCTACTAGCAACATTGACGCTCATGCGCAGTGACAAGTCTTGACAGTTTTGAGAATAATCATATGTGTCTGAGTGTCTCTCAAAATATGGGTAACAACCAACCAACCAGTTAACCAGTTCTGGTAACAACCAACTAACCAGTTAACCAAGTTATCATCCAGCTAACCAGTCATGGTAACAAACCAACCACAACTTGGGGAGCCCCTACACCTTGAGAAATCATCATATGCCACGACAAGCCTAAGAAGTTGATCAACACTTCTCCGAGACGAGACCACAGAGACCAGGCAACAGCGCCAGAAGGGCAAAACATTTCAGCAACTCGGCTCGAAACAATCTCCTGACATGGCTGTGGGTCAAAACCATCATGAACGAATGATAACAAAAAATGATACAAAATAAAAAATGATAAATAAACTAGTTGGTTGATAGTTGGTTGATAATAAACTACCAAAAAAACAAGAACTTGTTGCTAGTTGTGCCCCACGAGTTGGTTGATTAATATTGACCCGGCTCGCCACATGATGTGCCCTGTCCACTGCTCGCAACTGGGAACATTCACCTCCCTGTTGTAGGGGTTGGTTCAGCTACCCGTGGGGATTTCTGTATGAGATCAACGGGCAAGATTGCCGTGTCAGTGGAAAGCAAATACATTGATATGTTGAACAAGGCTAAGAATCTCAAAATTTAATCTTAGAAAACTACAATATTGGCCTGAAAGTTAAACGCAAAACGTTTCGAGAGGCACCACTTGGTTTACGATGAAAAGATCTAGTGAGTTTATGTACTTAAATAGGTTCGATGTTGTTTTTGAACATTTGGCACAGCATGTCTTTACCAAAAGGCAGAGTTTGCCCTTGCGTACTTTCCAAGAGCATCCTGTGTAACAGCGGGCTGTCTCACAGCTACCCCGCCTTGTGCAACTTTGGGGGGCATGGTTCCACAGAATTCTGGGTTTCCAGAGATTCTGGAATAATTATGCCGAATCGGAGTGGATTTCGAAAGGTTGGACCTTTAAAATCCACGGGTATCTTGCCAAAACTACGCAATTACTTTCCCACCAAAATTGACAAATTGACACACCTTCCTAAAGAAATGGGCGAACGCTTTCCCAAAGGTACTGGGTACAGTGGTATTTTCACTCTTGCAGACTTCGTTCCAGAATTGAAGAGTGAACAGCTGGGGGAAAACAAACATGTTGAAACATTTCGTCGAGATTTGTTTTTGCGCATATCCGCCGACCCCTGCCGATGCCAAGGCCATTGCAGGGGCGGCGCCTGGGATTGCCGTTAGGCATGAGCCTTCCACCCTGGCTTTGAACCGCCGTAGGCGTGAACCTTCTAATACCATGGCCCGCTAGGTTCAGCCTTCTCGGTTGCCTGGCGGCAAACCCTCCCGCACGCAGGCAAAGCAGTAGGCCCAGAAGTAGGCCCACACCAGTTGTTATTTAGGGATTCAGCCGCCTGCAAATCCTTCCCCAGCCGGCACGGAGGAGGCCAAGACCAGTCAATATGAGCCCATAAGCCAGCCCTCCTCCAACACGGCCCGCTAGGTTCAGCCTTCTCGGTTGCCTGGCCGCAAACCCTTCCTCGCCCGGCGTGCACGCAATCGCTGTACCTTTCTCCATGCCCGCTGGTTGTTTAAGTGGTCGGCGCCAAAGTGGTGTTAAATGATGCGCGAAAATCCGTGAAAAATCTGGAGAATCCAGGAAACCTCTCAAAAATGTTGGCGCACGTGCTTGGAAAGCAAGTGGCTGTGAATTTCGAAAAATTATCGTCCTCCAATTTAAATGAACAAATAACATTTGAACTATTTGGTTTTGTTAGGGCTTGTTTAGAGGCATCATTCTGTCCAACAATTCAGTGAAGCAACTACTACTGTGGATCACATCCTCTTTAAATATTTGAGATACTCCAGCTATCAAGGCCCTGCGCACCGTTTTTTTCTCCATTTCCAAAGTTTTCACACTGTCTTTGCAGAATACAGCTTCCACACCGCAGTTTGGGGCAGGGATCGCTTGGTCCAATCATACGCTGACCTGAAGTTGTCTTAGCGCGGCCCACAAAGAAGATGTTTTTGAATTTCAGCTGTGTATCAAGAATTGTCATTTGAAAATGAATGGGCTGGTGAAAAGCTCTTGGTCTTGAAAGTCTAGCGCGCGGAAAAGTAATGGAACATGATCATTGAATCATTCATCGCAAGCGAAGGAGAAAAACTGGCTGCCAATCGTGCTTCTAATAGAATGACCTGTGCCAAGGCATGCTTCGCTGGCCTGTTCAATTGGCGCGTGTCTGGCGGTATCGGCAACAAACCCTTCTCCAAGAAACTGGTACGGCGCTGCTTTCTTGAATGCCAGCTTCCACGCAGCTTTGGGCCCGTCGTCCTGAAGACGCAAATGCGGCGAAAGGAATGAACATCAAGGATATCTTGAAGCTATTCGCGCATGGTGAGAGGTGGGAACGGCATGAAGCGTTGGATGCCAACGGGTTGGTGAACCAACAGCCAATCAATCGTCTAAAGATTTTCATGTTCTAGCAAAAGACATTGAAAATCGCAATCTCACACACACACACATTTCCCTTCACATGAGCATTCCAGCACTAGCTACAGCGACCACAGTCGTGAGTGACAGTTTACCTACGTCGGCAAACCCTCACGCCTCGTCCACGGTGCCTTGAGCGATGGACGACAGCATGGTTTGACGGGAACCAAGGCGACTCTGCAAAGCTTGCGCCACAGCGGCGCAATCTCCGTCAAGCAGTTCAACGTACCAGAACTCGCGGAGGCCACCTCAAACGCCAGTGGCTCTCTCATCAAAATTTTCTTTTACAGGGGCGGACCTCCATGAGGCAGACATGAAAGAAAGAACTCAGTCTGACTCAGTCTGAATGAAAATTTGACCAGCAGCAATCATGCTGTTTGGAATGCAGAAGACACATCACACAAGCTTTGTTCTAATGGCAAGGTGCGAGCTTTCTAGTCTTGCAATCCAATACGGTGCAAGAAATTGCAAATGCACGACTTGTGTCAAAGTAATATCTGGCAATGGGACCGAGATACCTGCGGACAACCATCACTGACTCGCCAAGCGACAAATACACTAGTGTTGGAAGACCAGGACATGGTATAGGGGGCCCGGAATTTGGGGAGGCTTGGATGAATTAGCTAAGCAGCCTTCGCCTTCTTTCACCTGCGCTAGGCCGGAGGGTGTCTGGCAAATTCGCTCCGAACACTGGGCAACAATCCGCTATAGATAAACGCAACCGAACAATCATTCTGAGCAAAGTCTGTTTGATGTCACAGATGTTGTGACCTTGGATGGAGCAGAAGCCTGATAAAAGGCAAATGGCAAAGGACGACAAAAGACCAAGTACAGTACTTAAAGAATTGTTTTCCCAATGTATATCTTCTTTGAAGGAAAACAACAACTATGCATAGACACGGAACTTGAGGAATCAACATTTCAATGTGCACACATGCACGTCGGGATGCGCCTGTATATGTAGCTGTGTTCTGACAGCCGCAAGGGATCTGATGACGTGAGGTCAAGAGAAGAATTCAACCATACGGCACTGCTACTGTTAATTGCAATGTGTTGCGTTGGAAGTATTTGGTTCGAGACTGCCTTTGAAAAAACATTTGCCCAAGCTTGAAACTCGCTTGTTAGGAAAAACTGCAGACACACTAGCCAACCAACCCGATCCCAATCAGGCGCAACCAGACACTCGTAGCGTGCCTGCGCTGGTGGAGGCACGCCGGCCTAGAGGATTTAAAAAACAATTGAAACTGCAAGCGCGCCACGCATTGCACTTTGTCAAACAGGTTGACTTATCAACTTTGTTGACAATATTCAATAAACATAGATTAGGTATACGTGATAACATTCCCCCAAGTTCCCCCAAACCATGGTGGCCTCGCCCAGCAGTCTGCGAGCTTAGGTTTGCAATGCAGAATCAACACTTGCAGCTGCCACCGTGGCCGGTGGGGCCATCAACACAGCCGCTAACTCGTTGGGTGGGCCCTTAACGGGGCTCGAGCTCAGCGGGGCCAATCTGCATCTTTTTCCTTAGCTTTGCACATCAAAATTATTACATGGACCGATTCAGCGGAACAGTTTTTGTTGTTCGGGCGAAACTGTTTTGCCCGGCCAAGGGTTAAAACAAAAACGTTCGTTTCCAGAAGAGGATACATGCAAACGCGCTACTTGAATAGACAGGATTTGAATTTGTTTTCCAGGCAGTCTCAGTGCGATGCAGTAAGCACACCGAGGAGGCCTGGACATAGGCACAGCAGCAATAAGGAAGAATGATCAACACCCCGCTCTACAAAATCCAGAGGCCATCACCTCACAAAGGGATAATTCAAATTGAAATCGCGTGCCGAGAGTCTACATCCTCTGGATCTCCTCGTCCGCGTTCGTCTTCTTGAGTTCGCGCTTGTTAGTGTCTCCTCGGGGTTCGCCGCTCTGCTCGATCAGCTCCCAATTCAAAGCAGGGCGGCCACTGAGCCCTTTTGAGAATCGCTCCGGGGCTGCTTCTCACCCTTCTCTGCAGGAGAGCGGACAGAGAAACCCTCCGCGATGGCCGTACGAATCACGTGCTCCTGGCAATGGCACTTGGAAGCTTGATGCGGGAATTCTGAAACATGAACAGTCTGCGGACATAAATTAGAACTACCGGTGGTTTATTTACCTGTGGCCTCGGAACCTGTTTAGCAAAGGTTCGGAAACTATTTTGCCGCCAGAAAGCATTTCCTTTTACCTCACCCATTAAAAGGAAGGAACCATCGAGAGCAGGGCCAACCTTTCCAAACCCATTTCTGAAATGCACCTAGAAACCGTCCCAACCGTTTCCATACCTACACTACTGCCCTCGGAACCGTTTCAAACCGTTCCAAACCGTTTCTAGCTGTTCCAAACCTACGACACATTCAAACAAATGTCCAGCATCTAAAAAATGCAAAACAGGTTTTGAAAAATGCGAAACAGTTTCTGAAAAATGCGAAACAATTTCTGAAAAAAACAAAATAGTTTCAGAACCTGGTTTTCAATACGTCAGGATCCCCAATTTAAATAGACCACCGTTAATTCTAAGACATAAACCACAATGGTTTCCCAGCTTGTGGCCCCACGCGTGGTATACAGCACGTGGTAAATCTTACCCCTTTCATGCTTGAGATGAGTCAACAGATGAATCCACAGAACACCGATCGTGGTGTCCTGAGACTCACATGACTTGATTCGCTCCACAAGGTCTGCCAGGCCAGCTCCATGCTCTCCTCCACGTGGGCTTTCAACGCTGCTACGATTTTCACACCAGTGCCGCCCAAGCTGGCATACGACACATTCCGCATGTCCGCCTTGGTCAGCAAATAGAAAGCAGCATCGAAAGTCACACTGTGCCTCAGGTATCGTACGCAAAACGGAACTGTCTTTACATTTGAGCCCACGCTGTTTTCTTCGAACACGGATGAGAAGAAGCAGAAATGACAACATCAAGATGATGGTTTTGTTGGCTCTACGAATGGCGAACACAAGTTCCCCGGCTCTTATTTCGATGTGCGGTCAAGCACTGACGTCAATCCATTACCACCGACATATCAATGAAGCCCACGAAATCTACAGCCAAAGTACCAGCCGCCACAGCGCAAGGAACTCAGCCCTACCACCTCGCTCAGCAGCCTTGCTCTGTGGCACAAAGACCAAGCCTTTGAGCCACTGCCACCAATGTAGGTGGCAGAAGAGCTCCAATCTTGAGAAAGTTCGCACTGCTCCGTATCTTTGCTCCTCCCAGCTCGACCAATCGCTTCCTTACTGGCTTTGCTGTTTCCAGGTATCCTGGAAAATGATGGATAATGATGCTTCACATATAGTATGCCGCATAGCGCAGTTGAACTTGTCAACCAGCCGACGATTCTGTTCACAAATTTGGGACTTGAAGATTGCCACCTCCAAAACTGATGTCGCCCCAAGATTTTCAAGTGTAACTGCGGGAGCAAACGTGAGTCGCCGCACCTCCATAATTTCCTCCGCCAGCACCACCATAGTTGCTACTTCCGCCATAATTCCCACTGCCACTGTATCCACCACCGTGACCGCCATAGCCGGAGTAGCTGCTGCTGTCGTCTGAAGACCTTGCAGCAGCTGTAGCGAGGATGGAAGCATAGCAACTAGGTCACCAATGGACCAATGGTGGTAAAAAAAATTATAGAACGGTTAACTCCTAGTCCTAGCGTTATGAAGACTACTCCCACGACCAATCGCTGCTCTGCCTCCACCACGAGTCTTCCCAGGACTGCCACCGCCAGGACATGCCTGTTACAGCTATACAGCACAAGTACAGCACAGCTACTGCTTGAGCAAAATCCTGCCGGCTGCCCGAATGATTACCTGATTTTCTTGTTGTTCTTTGCAGTCTTCTCACATGGTGAGCAATTTCTCTGTGAGGCCTGTCCCATCCCCAAGTCTTGGTAATATATATCACTAAGCATGATTGTAAATGTTCTATATACGTGCGTGTGGGCGTGTAAACTTAAATGTGTACTGTATTGATGTATACATAGACGTATATGTAAGTGTATATATAAATATGTGTGTGTGTGCGTGCGTGTGTGAAAACGATTTACACCGCATATCATTATGCTAACACTCCTACATGTTACATCACCAAGTCATGGGTTGATGATAATACTGCGTGCCTCAATGACCCCCACAAAGTACGGAACGTCTCAAAATAACAAGTATTGATCACAAAAATATGGGGTAGGCTAGGGTAGATTTTGCAATGTGAGGTTACAAGTACCACAACAATGCTTGATGATGGGAGGTCCAACTGCTAACCGGCATCAAATTCACCAGCTACTACAGCTGGTGATTTGCCCGAGGATCATTCGGTCAAATGCTCGCTGACCTGTTGGAACTAAGTCCAGTGGTCGTGAAACCGTGTCAAAGATTGCTACCCATCATGTTGAATAATTTGTGATCAAGCTAATGCCTAATGCTCCATCAGCAAACCTCAAAAAGGTACATTGCCCATCACGAAGTACATGAACTCATGATCTTCCACTGGTTTGATGCACCATCAAACATCTTTGACAGAAAGAAACCCGAACCACCGACGCACAGGCCAGTCAATATGAGCCCATAGGGCAACCCATAGGCCGAGCCTCTAGCACGCTCGGTTGCCCGGAGGCAAACGCTGCAGCTGGCATGCACGCAAAAAGCAGTCGGCCAACACCAATTACTATAGGGAAGTCATCCCCAGCCCCTACGAAGGGAGCAGTACGCCCAGAAGTTGTTCTGGTTGCCTGGCTGCAAACCCCTCCCCACCCCACACGGAGCAGGCCAACACCAGTGAATTAGCCCTTATAGGCCAGCACGGCCAGTCCGCAAACCCAGGCAAAGCAATAGGCCCAGAAGTAGGCCCACACCAGTTGTTATAGAATGGGCTGACGCCCAGGTGCCGCCGACCCCCCTTTTTAAGAGCTGGTGGGAGCAAGGACTGAACCTGGTATATCACAGTTGGTGTTAGCCCCGGGAGTTGCCTTGGAAAGCTTCAGCTCCTATCTCTGCCATAGCAAGCCTAGACTCTTACAAAAGAAAGGGGGTCGGCGGCACCGGGCGTTAGCCTATTCTGTCTATTGAACAACATTATCTTAGAATATGCACAAATACGCATGTATGTGTGTATATATATATAATACACATTTATGGGAAATATAATCTATGGGAATGATAATTCTTGATGATATGGATAAAATGAACATGCCAATGATTCTTTGGTTACCTTTGATGCAAAATATTCAAGAGTATACTGTAACGTGTGATTTCCATGCTCAATGTCCTTTATGAGTTTATGGTGGATGTTGAGTTAGTCATGATATTCATCACAGTTTTGGAAAAAAAAGCTTCCCAGAACATATATACCGTATTGGTATTGGTATTTTTGAGTCTAGCAAGGACACACAACCAACTCAAGGAAAAAGTATGCAGCTCTATGTCCTACTGCAAAGAAAAGCGCTAAAGCTTGAACCGTAATCTCCTGAACCCTACACCCAAAGCCTGACCTGGAGACTGCGCATGGTATGAGTATTTTCTGATATTGTCAGACTCAACGCGTTATCGTTGATCTGGATCATGTGGGTTTGGTCGCAGCATGGGCGTTTTGCGAAACATCTGGAGCTCCTTTGTCCAGCTTCATCAAAGACTTCATGTCGAGGGCGGCGCAGCATCAGGCTCTTGCGCGCCTGACCCCCGAACCTTCACACTTACTTAGTGTCCCAATCCGCTGGAACCTTCAAATCACCATGCTTGGTAGAGTAAAACAATCCGGCACACACACACATACGTATATTTCAAAATGTTGTCATATAAATACTATATATATACATATATGAATATATATTATGTATAATGTAAAAAATATGTAACAATGATAATGACAGATATAATCATATATTATATATAATTATATATATGTACATTTAATTCAATATGTATATATACAAAAATCTATATATATCAGGATGTGTGCGATTGCCATGAATGAATGCAAGATAGACCGATAGACCATAATACTGATAATGCTGGACACAACAAACACTGATATCACAAAAACACCAGCGGGCGAAGCAACCAGCAAAACCACCGCAAATATTAGCAAGGGCCGTTCTTGTATATGGTATTTGTACAAGCTGTACCAACATAAGTATACACATATGTGCATGTGCACATGGATATCAAGAGGTAGCTGTGCCATCATCTAAAAAAGTCTTGAGATCCGAACAGGTCAACAATCTGGTGGTTTCTCAAAACAGGGGGCCCAAACAAATGGATGGTCTACTGCTACAAATGGTGAATTGAGAATGACTTAGGGGGTACACCCATTGCCCAAAAGCAAGGATCAAAACCCCTAGCTGTTGAGAAACCAAATACTCTATAAATGGTTAATCAACTGGCTGACTTTGCAGGTCCCCTATGACTTGAGACCTCTGCAAGATTCCATGGTGTGACTCTTTGGAGGTGCTCCCCAAAGGTTTCTGTTGGTTGCTGCACCATCCCTCAGTTCCAGCACTCACCGTTACCAAAGGTTGCAAAATGTTGTCATCAAGCACCATCGCTAATCCCTATTGACCATCAAACTACTATTTGAAACCAGCATGAGTCAACCATTAGTATTCATCCCGGATATCATGAAACTGGACTGATGGCAGCTATTGTGAATAACAGCACTTGTATCATTCAACCATTATGAACCAAACTCTCATTATGCATATGTTCAACCATTATGAACCAAACTCTCATGAACAAAACAGTCTTGATAAAGCCAAGCTTAAGCCATCATCAATCACACTCCGCAGTATGCGCAGCTTTTGTTTAGTCTACATATATTCATCAAACTCCAGCGCTATCAATTACCGGTTGGTGGTTTCAACCCCTATGAAAAATTATTAGTCAACCAATCAATGGCTAATAAATACTGGGGAAAATGAAAAATGTCAATCAAACCACCAACCAGTAGTTGTTTCATCATTATTAGTTGGTTATTATCCCCTATCATTAACCTATCATTAACCATTATCAACCATGGTTTGAAACCACCAACCTGATAATCACTATGAACTCAGTGGCCTTCCTCCCCAAACCTGGGTGCGCAACTCTTATTGGAGACTTGTTCGGTCACCCAACTCCCTACAAAGTGGGCCCCCAACCACTGAACTAAGTTGGGTTATAACCCCTACAACTGATAGTTAAGCCTAGTTAGACTACAGTAGTTATTAACCAACTTAGTTCAGTGGTTGCGGGTCCACCTTGTAGGATGAGGAGGAAACCCTTACAGATCCGTATGGCTGGAGGCTTTGCCTTCTCATTCTTCATCTCCAGGCGGACCATTCGATCCAGGAACTCGCCCACGGCGTGAGCCACCAGGATCCATGAAACCAGAACCAGAAGGATCAGCAACACGCCTCACTGGGTAGTGGTTGAACCACCCGCTATGGTTAACTAGTGGTTAATAATGGTGATAATGGGTGATAATGATCATTATCTGGTTGGTGGTTGAGTCTGGGCACCAGCCAATCCCATGATGGACTAATGATGATTAGTCGACATTAGTTGGTTCATCTTGGAAAAGTCATGCTTAGTTAGTTTAGAATCATGGGGAAAGCCACGAAAATGTTGGCTACCAGAACCTATAAAGCTCAATCACAGCTTGTGCCACCTTCTATCACGTTGGGGTACCAGCCTTTTCTGGATGCATTTTGGTTCGAGTTTTCCCTGGACCACTCACCCCCCAGCTACACCTTCCGCCCACGACAAAGATGAGTTTGGGAAAGCAAAAAATGATCAAGACTACCACCGTCCCTTGCTGCAAGCGGGCACCCCCCCGGCAGTCTGCGTGAGAGGAACCGGACTTGATCAAAACTACCAGCTAGATTGTGGTGTTGAGGCATAGGCTTGTGTACCCTCATATGTGGACCCACTGATGCTGCAATCCTATCCTTTGACTTGACACCTAGAGATGTGCACGGTGGATGATAGAACCTATGATATTGGCACAGACAAATATGGAGAACCTAATCCGTGGCTTTTTTGATTCAACATTTCATTGTTTGCTGAATATTGCTGAACAAGCTTGGAACCCAAACGTGGAGGCTTCAAATTTCAAAAGGCTAGATGAACATCCCGCATGGACTATCCGGTTCATTTGTTCGATGCGCACAACAGCGTCATGGTTGAGCTTTGACACACATGGAAACAAGAACCGTAAGCGACAGTCAAGCATGGCCATGGCCCAGAAGTTCAGCTGTCCAGCTCGCCACGGTTGTGCTAGCTGTGATCGAGTTTGCGCACCACCAAACTTTCGCCCACACGATCTATGAATTCCCTCCATAACGAAAGTACCTACGGTGATCGCGCACTCATGGGTTGTAGTCAAAACCCTGTGTGTGAATCTTGATCCCAACCCGGGTTTTGATTCTAAGCCACATCGCCTTTCGGAACGAGGTTGGTCTTCCCAAAGGTCTGCACATCCGAGACACGCGAAAACCAGTTTCGAGGGACAAGATCACCATAGCCTTGGATTTGGTCAGCAGCTAATGCCACCTAACCACCTTGCGCAAGGATGATTTCATGATTGGTTACTGGTTGGTGAGTGATTCTGTATAAGCCATAAATATCTGGCTGGTGGTTTCAACTACTTTCATACAGGGTAAAAATTGTTGACCCTGGCAGGAAATGACGCGAATTTGAAAGCACCAACCACCAAATAAGCGTTACAAGTTAACAACTGACTGCAGTGGATTGTGGCGAGCGATTGCAAAACTGTGGTCAGGGGTACTAGGTAACATGCAAACCGACCAATGACTCAAACCAATCAACCAAACCAATTACTCAATCGAACCCAAATGAGCCGAGCCAATCAATCCATCCATCCATCCATCCATCCATCCATCCATCCATCCATGCAATCAAATCAGCCACTGTATAATTGCAAATAGAATCACATCAATCAGCACTCAGCAATCTTGACACGCTGATCGACTGTGAAACCCCGGGTCTTGGCTAAGCCAGTGGTGAATTCCCAGATCACAGTTTCAAGGAACCGCCATACAGTGTCAACCATGGTTGATCATTGTTGATGATGATCAATGTAGTTTACATATGTTTAGATGTTTAGTCAGTTATGGTGAGTGGCAATGATTAATGCTGCCTTAGAATGCACAATCAATGCCTGGTTGAGAATTTCAAGTGGCTCACCATTGTGCAACATTGGCTCACAGCAGCTGGTGCCTGTTCGGCACCTCACCAAGTGACCGCAGTCCTCCCCTCAGGACTTGACTGCAAGGTGAGCTGACACCCTGCGGTTTAGATTCCCCGTCTCCAGCTTCGATCATGATCGTATTGGTGCACCCAAGGATGACCGGGGAATCTATACTTCTGCAAGCTGGATGTCTTGTGATTCTGATCATTGAAGCAGAATCAACCATTGTTGAACCCAATCAACCATTCGCAACCATGATCAACCATTGTCAATCATGCACCTGGGAGTGCGCCACCCCTTTCAGCCAGGTGACCCACGGTCATCAGAGTGATGATGGCGAAGTACATGCAATCTGGAACGCTCCAGCCTCGCAGTTTGACCAGCTCTTGAGCTCCAGTTTCATCACCAGTTTCCGCTAAAAAACAGCTGGTTGCTCACAGGATAGCATGGGACCCATAGCTGGCATAACCTGTGCATGTTTAGCTTGCTAGCCCAGTGGCCCCTGCAGCCACCTTGGTTTTGTAAAGCATTCAGCTGTTGTTCCTGTCCAATTATCGGCTTCCATGACATGCGGATTGTATTCCTCGTCTTTGTTGGGTTCTGGATTTTGTGGTTCCGCATTTATCAGGCACTATTTTCCCAGAATAATTCATGAAGCAACTCTTGTTTTCATGTACATGCGACTGACGACATTGGGAATCACGTGGCAAAACAGCGTCACACTTAGCTTTTCCCGTTCTTCTCCGGGCTGCCTCAAACACTTTGCCAAAACAATTGGATGAACACGAGCGGTTTCTGGCAATAATTTCACAACATGAACAAACATCCCTCACTTTGGTATCCACAACTAGGGCATGAATCTTCGTTTGGAATGAGACATTTGCCACCACATTGCGCACAATCTCATCTCTGAGTCAGTGGCTTTGTTTCAGTGACATCTTTGTAAACGAGTCGCAAGGGCATCCCGGACACCCCTTGTGTCACCTGCAGCAGCTATGTATAGATTCCCCTTCAACCCTGGCTTTTTGGGGATCTGACGCAGTGAAGGGATCAAACAGCCATGATCATCCAGGCATCCCTACAATCAGAGACCTGGTAGCTTTGACCAACCCTTGGGTACTCATCATGACTACTTGCAGGTTTCTTTCCAAGTTACCTTCCAGGGAGTGGAAGATGCAACCAGAAACCAGCAAGTAGATTACCTCAGTGAACGAGGCTGGCAGCCACAATTGTGATGGTGGTTAAACCAGGTGGATCGGCAGGATGTGAACATCTTTACATCATGGGTCCACTCTCTCTGCCGTTGACTTTTGGGAGGGGCCATGGGTTGGATTTTGATGCATGGGGCCCCAGCACAAGTTTGCCATCATCGTGAGGCGGTCAAGAGAGGACCTATAGTCACCATGAAAGTGTGTGGGGGGTGATCCTGAGTCGCAGGCTGAGTGGTCCCACGGGTCACTTAGAATATAAAAGAACGTTCTTGTTATCTTGTTAGTCACTGGAGAAGCCGAACAGAATGACAAGTTCTGATTCTTTGCAGGCTGCCGCGTTTGCTTTCACAAAGCCTCTGCCCACCAATGCATGAACGCTTGACATCACATCCAAACCTCCAACTCAAGTCGACCGAACTGTGCTCCAAGTGCTGCTTTAGTTGAGTCCAACAGCTAAAATCATCTTCACGCCAAAAGACCGAGCTTGGTGAATGGTGAACCCTGAAAAGTGAAGCATTGGCTTTGAATTGTGCGCCGACTACTTCAATTTTGTCAACCAAGTCGTGCTGTTCATCTGTGGCTGGGGAAAAGGGTAATTCCGCGCAGCCAGCACGCAGGGTCAAAATCCAGTGGAAAGACCTTGGTGGCCCGGTGGCTACTTGCTTATCCTGGACGATGACCAAAGCAACCAATGACAATTCCATTTAACATCCACCAATCATGTCATAACCTTATGTTAGATTGGTGGGAATCCCAACCAAACCCAACTCTTGATCTGGTATCAGCAGCAACCAGTCATGAGCAACACATCCTCCCACCCAAACGCCACAGTTGAGCCTTTGGAAAGCCCCAGGAGCTAATGCAAAGCAAGCCTTGTAAAAGCTGCGAATTCTGCCCGAAGTCCTGTGCGGAGCATTGCTTAGAGCTCCTAGCTGTCTTCAAGACCCAGTTCACTTGGGATTGTTGCTTTTTTACGTTGGGGATTCCCATACAATGGATCAAGATACCCAACATGTACAGTCCGAAGACCCACTACTGAAATCTACTGAACTTCGACATTGGACGAGGAACTTCTGGGGTCTACTTTAGCTTGATGCGGTGTACCAGGCAACCGGATGTGACAATTAAGCATCAGTGTGTACCACTGCTAATGTTGGGCGGGGCACCTGATGACTTGTGGATACTTGTGACGCCGTGATGACCTTGGAAGGAAGAAAATGCACCCAAAGATTGTTTAGCACCGAGCTCAAAATGGCGATGCCACAAGGACGAAACATGGGACATCAAGCAGTCAACCTCTTGGAACCCCACAATTCTTGGCCCTCACGGAAGATCTCATGCAAATGCGGACAGGTCCATGATGGTCCATGGGCCAAACCTGGCACTATTGTGGAGTACCATCTGGGCAACCATTGTGGTTCCACAAGCATACGGAAGCTCCCAAGGTATGGCTTACGTGGCGCCTCCCGAACAGAATCTGCAAGGCGTTGCGGGCCCCTGATTGTTGGTTGAGATCAAAAGGAAGCCGCTCATCGAGTCGAAAATCGTAGAAATCCTTCTTGGACAATCCCAAGAGCGTCACCTGCAGGGGCCAGGCCAGCCCCACGAGAGTCTCAGATCATTTACCACAGAACACTGGAAAGGTTGTAGCCTGTATTCCCATGAACTGGAAGACTAAGGCGAAACATGTATTTATCACATATCTGTGTGCTGTATGTGTGTGTGCGCCTCTCTCTTCCCGCAGTCACATACTGACTCATTGCTGATGATGGCAAACGTTCGGAGCTACGTATGTTATCATGATGTGCAAACATCTATTCACCACAAGGAGCGGAAATTATCTTGCTTATCAGAAGAAGCCAAACACAACTCTCCTGGGCCCTGCGATCCCACACTTTAGCCAGCCAAACCAATCAGGATTTGCATACAGTAATTACCTGTGTGGAGCATCTTGCCCTGAGGATGCTGCCCAAAATACTGCCAATCGCCAACCAATAATTTGTGAGCATGATCCTCTAGCTTCACTTCGAAGTGGT
Source organism: Symbiodinium kawagutii (assembly GCA_009767595.1). Taxonomy (NCBI): domain Eukaryota; class Dinophyceae; order Suessiales; family Symbiodiniaceae; genus Symbiodinium; species Symbiodinium kawagutii. The sequence goes on along the minus strand of VSDK01005185.1, from coordinate 522,914 downwards.
CAGGTTTTGCTGATAGATACCACCGAAAATTCAGGCCCCTTCAATGAAAGCTAATCTTTCGCCAACTTCTGAACTGCCATTGAATCACTTTCAGCCTCTGCTAAAGCTAGTGAGAACTATAAACCACGATTGGCTTGGAGAAGCACCATTTTTTTTGCAACCAGCAACTGACCAATTAATTCTTTACGCTGCAAGCCATTCACGGACACCTGATGAACATTTGAAAATGATCGTTCTGATGAAAATGATCGCTCTGATGTGGAGCACATGCGCAGCCCGCTACGAGAATCCGTTTAAAAAGTACGTAATTCACGCATACATTGTATGTATAGTGATTGTAATATGCAATATGTCATGCATTCATTATTGATGAGTACGCTGTATCTATGTACATCACATGGATCTCCCCATAAGTTTTTGTAAAAACTAGCCACGAGTCGACCACTTTGAGATTATCCTATCGTCTTACAGGGTTTCCACGCAGCCAAAATATGTCGCTCTTGGCGAGCGCGCCAACTTTTTAGAGGGGTTTGTGCAATTTTTATGCGTGAGGATCTCCCCAACACACACCTATCAATGACAATCTTGACTGAAACACCTTGCCATACAGGTATGTGTGCATGTATGTACAATGTACATGAACGTGTATCCAGTCATTTAGGTCCCCATTTGTGATAATTGTTATGATCTGTTGGTCAATCATCTATGCCAATATTTGAAAAACAGTAACAAATGTTGGGAACAAATCAACTAGTAGCGGTTAAACCATTCTTGTTGGTAAATATCTCTTATTCTTAGCCATGATTACATGGTTGCAACCCCTATAAAACCTATGTTTCTCCCCTGTCATTAACCTTCTGGAACTGACTTGTTGTCAACTGAGACTTGCTCCTGAATGAAGTCAGAAGATTATCCCCTATGATTACCCTCCGGTGATCTAACATAGCCATGGAAAATCCACGAGTTATAGCTGATTTGCCAGGGTTTCCCTAGAAAAACGGTGATTTTCCAAGGTTTTCCCAAGGTTTCCCAAGGTTTCCATGGTTAGATCAGTGTAACCACCATCCTCCCCACCATAGCAACTACAAACCGCTCACCACTGGCCGCTACGTCGGCACCTCGCCCATGGCATAGACCGAAGCTTCTTGCGGCTCGTGCTCCAGTAGGGCGGTTTCCCCGAAGTATGCGCCTCTCCCATGAGGCTCCAGGGGATGATGCCAGGGGATGCCAGGGGATGCCAGGGGATAAGCATTGGTCATATAGGGGGAACCAGCAAGAATAGGGGAGAACCGCCAGCAAGAATAGGGGATAACCAGGGAGAACCACCAGCACGAATAGGGGTTTAACCAGTAGAAAATGGTTCAGAAAAGGGGATACCTACCATTTTTGTTTACCAAAATTTTCCAACAAGACTGCTTACATCACTTACTAGTTGGGAACTTGGCCAGTTTACTAGCAAGATGATACTCAACCAGTTCATCAGTAGATATCATTAGCATATCTGTGTTCACTGTGATGTTAGTGGTGGTCACGAATGATAATGCGGAGTTATGCTTGGCAGCTGGTCTTCCTTTGTTGCGTTAACCGGTTCCACTCTTAGTTGGTAAATGTTGTCGCATTACATTGACTGGTACTGGGCACGATTAAGAAGAAACGCAGCCTTATATTTGTCATTTGTCATCCACTTCACTCAAGCTCATGTTCTAAGCCACCTCATTACATTAAGTGCAATGCAGCAATGAGCAGTCCCCAAGTGCGGTTCGTTAGTTGATGTTGTAATGCCATCAATTGTAAACCTTGATAATTTGCGTGCAATTTACGACGTGATCTTCTGGCTAAAAAAGGAACGGGTTGAAGTGATGCTGCCATGCCTCTATGTTCACCCAAAGGTTACATCCAGCAACACCTCTTGAAATGTGAAATGCCAACCCATAGATAGTAAGAGCAACAATGGGATCACCGTATGGAATTCTGTGGGTCAATGCACGTTACTTGCCTATCCAACAGGAACTCCAGTTCCAAGGGTTGAGATTACCGATCAGAGCAGCTCGGAGCCTGAGAAGCAAATAGTGAGGGGGTGTAGCCAGGGTAGGATTCACTGATTCAATATGGGGGTTCTCAAAAAATAGGGGACCCCCAAAAAAAACGCCGGTTTTATTACTAGAAATGGTTGATATAGGGTGATTTGGGGGTCCCCTATTTTGAGAAACCACCATATATACAATTCTCAACACAAATGTAGGTATTCTCCAAGCGAAGAGCAAAAGGGATGTCTGGTCTGCTCAATCAGAAACGGTAGTATCTTGTAATATGACGAACATGGTTAGACAGATTGGGTCGTGGACAAGGGTCGCTGCTTGGACTTTGTTATCATGATCGTTCATTGTTTAAATATTTGCAACATATCTATCTCAACCACAGAAATAGTGTGTGAACATCTTAACACATTTCATCTTCTGTTTAGGAGGTGCTGGTGGCTTTTGAGGATCAACAAGGAGTAAAAAACCAACTGGCTTTCAAGCCAGTGATTTATTTCGGCATTGCGAGAAATCGTCTTCCATAGCCGATTATGAGCAGAGATTGCCAACGATAAAAACATGGGAACACTATCAGGTTTACTGCCAGTTGGCGTAATAAACCAACCATTTCGGAAACTCTGAGTGAGACTAAGGCTCTCAGGTTTACCATCCTGAAGCGCTTTTACCATACTGTCGATCCCCACTGGTGGTTGCACTCACCTATTGCAATGGTTGGGACAGCCTTGAAATTTAGGCTGGGTCACATCATGGCAAGTGTGATGCATACGCCTAGCCAGCCACGGGAGCCACCTGAGCACTCCAGTTTGATGCACTTACTTTATACTTCATGTGAAGCTGTTTGATAAGTGATGAAGATGTAAAGCAGGCAACCTGATATTTTTAGCTGTGGTCCAAATGATGATAATGGAATATGAAGCTGCGCCTCACCCTGTTACCTTCATCCTTCATTGCGGCACAGTGTGACTTACACATGATTGAGTCTCCCACTGCTTTTCTTGTAGATAACGAGAGAGTGGATCTCTTTTTCCTGTTGACAACACAAAATCAGGGCCGCGAAGCTATGAATGTGAGGAGGAAACACGTGCCTGTGAAGGAACCTCAGCTTGTGGTCTTCTCGCCTGCCCTGGTCACCTCCCCAGAAGGTTCTACCCACAGTGGTCTGAAGCCCCATGTGTTGGTCGTCTCGCCTTGTGTCAACCTCATCACCTCTTCCTCTTCGTCGCCATGTCGGACTCGGATGGACACCATGCCGAAGTGAACGAAGTACAGCCTAGGCAGATCGAGACCAACGGCCGAGACCAAGCTCAGAGGTAAACCTCGCGCATTGATCAATCACAGCAAGCTGAGTCGAAACTCACACATGTAAATGGTGATTTGTTTGAACGAGAAATACGACGCGACATGACGCGACCATGCGTTACCTATATCGATTTGTGATCCTCCAACAAGTTTCGCAAATAATAACAACAGCTGGAAGGAATGGCAAACGGGCTAGTGGCTGGCCTCTTGGGGGATGGGTGTCACAGCCACTTGTGACTAAAGGAGGATGGATGGGTGAACATCCAAATAAAAAGGAATCTAGGGCAAATTAGCGCTTCAAGCCACTATTAACGACTATCAACCATGACATTAACCACTCGTAGCCACTATGAACCACATCAATCACTCTCAACCAGTACTGACAGTGTAGTTGGTTGCTATAACCTTACCCATTATAATCCACTATCAAGCATAGAAATCACCATAATTAAAAACAACCATTACGATTCCATTAACGATGTAAATCACCGCAATTGAGAACCATCATAAACACCATACAAATCACCATTAGAATACCACCATTACCGGCGTATAAATCACAATTCCGAACCACCATAAACCACCATAAACAACCACATAACCCTTTATTTGCGGGTTTACGGTGGTTTCTACGACCATAAACCATTAAACCATGTCGTTTATAGTAGAAACCGCCATAAACAACTATCAACCACTGTAAACCACCATAACCAACATAACCCCCACTGTTCAGAATAGTGTTACAACGGTATTAGGGTTGTTTATATGCTGTATTGTTTATATTCTGAACCAACATATAAACAACATAACCCACATAACCCCACTATAAACCACTATAAACCACCACCTGGAAACCCCGCTGGCACTCTCGCGCTTTAGCGCGCTTTGTTCTGCGCTCCAGGGGCTCAGTGCCCTCGGAGCCCTGACGAACAATGGCCTGACCGCCCGCGAAGGATCGAGCGGTTGATCATGGGGAAGGCCAGGTTCATGGTGAGTCAGTGCTGGGTTGAACAGTAAAATAATGGTTTAACCAATCAGAGTTTAACTGTTTTTATATTGTTTAAATGGTTCAACAGTAAACAAAATGAGGTTTAATCAGCACTGTTTTGACCAATCAGGGTGATTGGTATCATATTATCATCACCGTTGGGGATAATCAATAACTCGTATGAATGGTTTACCAATCGGGATATTAATCATCAAATAAGGTGAACAATTTGGCAAACCAATGAGGATTGATATTGTTTTTTGGGTGATAATGTTGTTCATGTATTATCTTGACATACCATGTACGTATATCTAAAGAATATAGGTTAGTTCATCACCAATACATGTCGTTTGACACATGTATATGCATGGTGAATCCACAACAATGACCAACAATCATAGGGAATTGATATACAGACACACCAAACTGATGTTTCATCAGCAAAATGTCACCACCAACATATACATAGAATACTGTATTTTTCTAACCCGTTGGACTAACCATAAGCTGATGGTGATTCACCTTGCCACTTCACCATCATCAACCATCATCCGCCGCTATGGTTGGCAGCACCGCTGCTATCACCCACAGCTTTCCAGGGTCCCGGGTCCTGCCTGACCATCCGTGACGGTGCGCGGTACGAAACGCTTGGCCAGATCTGCGAACTCTTCGTGTGGCAAAGGATCGAAGATCTCCACTTTGTGCATAAAGTCCTGACAGGGACGGCCAACCACTACCACTCCATAAGCGATTTATGATGGAACCTGGGGCTGGTTTATCAATATGAATCAATATGGATCCATATTCACAAGCGATTTATGATTGAACCTGGGGCTGGTTTATCAATATGGATCTTACAAAAGGTTTAAAAGGTATCTCAATTTTTGGGGTCCCCTAGTCTCCAGGAATATGGCCTACCATAGCAATCAACCGAGGTAACCAACCACAGGAAATCACCAAGTGGTGGACATCGTATCTAGATATGCATATGCTATAGCAAAGTGTTTAAATTATACAAACATATTAAAATGTAAAAACAATTTTGTGTATCTGCTTGCTAAGCATACAACAAACGGGGCTTCTTGAGCAAAAATCAGCTTGTGGATCACATTATATAGATGGGTCCCAATCTATCCCCGAAACCTTGGTGAACATGTTTGTCATAGGGCTGGGATCACAAAGTGGGGTGTCAAAAACCATTTAAAGTTTAAAGTTTAAAGCCACTGGCCAATCATCAGGTTGGGAAAACAAACATCAACAGTTGATGAGGTTATACAAGCATTGATACTTAGTACACCCAGCGCTACTGTGGCTGCTCACCAATCAACAGTCAAACATGAGCTGCCGTAGATCTGTACCGTCATCCTTCGGGTTGTGGGGACCTGGTCTGAGTCCGTTGCAGCTTCCCGGCTGCTCAGGACTGCAGCTGATAGCTGATAGCAGCTGACATGGTTAGCAGTTGGGGGCACCCCAACCATGGTTCAGAACAGAGATGGAGCAGTACTACTTGTAAAAGCATGGTTCATAATGGTTCGCAATGGTTTATGATTGTTCTTGATAAGGATGGTTGATGATTGGGAGGTGACAACTAGAGACAACTCCTCTCAAAACTTGTTTGGACAATCCAGTCAAAAAGCATGTGGGACGGAAATCATGAGGACAATGTTCTAAACCAGAAGATTATTGAGTACTGGGAGATCCAAAACAATAACCCATGATAACCCCATATGTTTGGTTGTAAATCACAACCTATGTATGCTTAAGCTGATAGTGGCTTCAGAACTTTCATCAGTGCCGTCCGAGAATCCAACACGTGCATGAACCTTTGGCCGAAGAAGGACGTGGCAACCGGAGCATGGCTCTGAGGTTCTGCACAAATCTGGTGTCCATGAGGCTACCCCAAACCAATTCCAAAATAGTTGTCTGGTTGGTGGTTGAACCACCCCAATAAAAAAAATCGTCAAACAACCAATTGGTAATGAATATTAAACCAGCTGGTCGTTTGAAACCCACTGGTTTGATATTAATGAATATTCTATTAGTCAAACAACTGGTTGTTCCTAAGAATATTAGTGAAATAAGAAATGTTTGAAACCACCAACCAGTTGTTCTTCGGAAAGCCGTTGGTCTTGAGGTACACCACTTCTGGAAGCCGCATGCGAACATCGTGACGTGTCGACATACTAATCAATCGAGTTGGTTGGCTTCGGGGCAAGAGAACCAAGAAATGGTTTTCGGTCTGTCCTATGCTGGGATGCTTCCACATAAACGATTCGTCCCACGTCAGACTTATTGGCCAGCTTCCAATGCAGTCTTCAAGCTTGGAATTGGTATCCAACTAGCTATTGGTGTATACAGTTTACATCACTTGATTCATTGGGCCCAAATGCACGAAGGACGGTGGCCTCATATAATTTTCACAGATCCGTGTTATGATTGTTTATGATTCCCGCAGACTTGTTGACGATACTTCGAGATTGTCTTGGGTGTTAAAATTCGGCTAGTTGACGCTGGTATTGTGAAATGACAACCAAAACGCAGGTATTGCTATATGCCATTTAATATTTGTGAGTTGCAGTGCCTGCTATACTCTTGGCAAATACCAGCTCTGGTTGATGCTACCTTCGCTTCATGGCTGCCTGGTTGCAAGTGCTCAAATCGATCCTGCCCAGCAATACTTCCATTGAAAATGTGGAAGGCCGCATGATACCGCCTTTCACAATCAGTATCTGTTTCAACTGCTTTTGTGTGCATAGTTGAACTCACCAAACAAATCTCATTCAGTGACATGAACTCACCTCGAGAATATAGAAACTAATTGCGGATCAGAAACCCACAATAGCCTGGTCTTGACTCCACAGGCCCAGGTTGGGTGTACCGCCCTCAGAAGTACAATGAGCAAATACTTTCAACATGAAACCGTTCGTACGGAGCTTGATCACTCCAACTAATCAACCATCGAATCATGCTCAATGTCGATCAAGGATCACAAACCCTATCTGGTTGGTGGTTTCAACCCCTATGAAAAATATTAGTCAACCAATCATTATAATCATTTGTCAATCATTACGAGGGAAAATACAAAATATTGGAAACCACCAACCAGCTATCAACCACCGTCAGCTCGTGAGCTGCCAACCCTACCTGCCATGGAACTCATTTCTGTGAATCAGCTCCAGACTGGGAATCTGCAAGGACCGACTGCCACAGGTATCGCCTCTTCTTGACCTAACTTGTGCCACCACAAGAGGTGGTTCAGTCTTTGGGTGTCAAGGCATACATCTTGACATGTGGATTTTTTGGTGCACATGGGCCTTTCTCAAAATCTGGGACCTCCCCAGAAATGGTTGGCTTATTACTTTTTGAATGACTGATATTGGATTCGGATGATTTGGGGTACCACTATTTTGAGTATTACCTTGACATGATTATACAAGTAAGTGTATGCAGGCATTTTGGATTGGAAAGTGCAGTAGATTCTCAAGGTTGCAAATGCGAACCATCAAAGAGCTCGCGCTGTGTTCAGATCCATGTGCATACCTATCCATTGACATTAGTATACAAATAAACAAACATGTATTCACATTTACATAAAAATAAATATATATTTACACACAAATGTATATATGTATACGCAAATGTAAATATGTATACACAAATGTAAACGCTTATTAACTTATATAATATACACATAAATACACAGTATGTATGTGTCTACTATGCATGTATCCACACATATCTAATCTAGTGCGTTTAAAGATTGACCCCCTAAATCAACTCGTTCTCTCAACCCAAAGTGGTTCCTTCCAACGCAATGACACAACTGAAAGAGGACAACAGGTGAAGTGTGAACTCTTTTCAGAAACCGAAGGCTGGGATCACCGTCATCCTCCGTCCCAAGTTAACCCAGCGAACAGGGAAACCATAGGGGAAACCGTGGTGGGAAACCAGGGCAGGATACCAGGGGGGATACCACGGGTTTGGGTGGGTTGGCAGTGGGTCAGTTCACCCCGTAGTTCCCCTATCATTCACCATTATTTTCCTTTTAGTTTGTTGGTGAACTTATCCCCCATGAAATTGGTTGGTCAACTGCTTGACCCAGCTCGCCATAGCTGGTATATCCCCATTATTGTTGGTTGTTCTCCCCTATTATTAACCACTAACCAGCTGTTGGTTGGTTGGTTGGTTGCTTAACTGCTTGACCCATGGCCGGTTGATATTGCTTGGCTTCCCCCCAGCCATGGGTTTCCCTGGGATCCAATGCCTTCCAGGCACGCGTTGTGGTTCGGCTCTGTGGTGAGCAATGGGGGGTCCGAGCTGGGCGGCAACGGCAACATGCCCGGCCCTGCTCAGCGTCTCCGGTGTCCAGGAATCATTTCGGAGGCAAAGGACTCAGAATTTGAAAAAGTTGGATGAATCAGATTTGAGATCCATCAATTCATATTTGGATGAATCAGATTTGAGATTAAACAATTCATATTTGGATGAATCAGATTTGAGATCCATCAATTCATATTTGGATGAATCAGATTTGAGATTAAACAATTCATATTTGGATGAATCAGATTTGAGATCCATCAATTCATATTTGGATGAATCAGATTTGAGATTAAACAATTCATATTTGGATGAATCAGATTTGAGATTAAACAATTTATAGTTGGATGAGTCAGATTTGAGATTAAACAATTCATAGTTGGATGAGTCAGATGTGAGATTAAACGATTCATAGTTGGATGAGTCAGATGTGAGATTAAACGATTCATTCATCAACTGCTTTTCAATCATTCTCACGTGCAAATGATGGTTGGATAGCACTTGATGCATGTTCTCTTGGGTTTATTTTCTGTGTGATTCAACTGGGCGGTGTTTACGCTGACAGCTAGGGTAACAAAAGGTGCTCAATATTTTGGAAGTGTATCCAAATGGCGGTTTCTGAAGCCATAGGGAGCCCCAACAAATGATGGGTTTATTATTTACTATGAATAGTTGATGTTATTTGAAACAGTAGGGTCCATAACTCCTAGGTCATTGGCACCTATTATAATATTGGATGACTTGGGGGGATCCCCTTGTCGATCTAATTTTCTTGCTGCATCTCATTGAGCCAGCGGCATCGGCGAAAAAAGGGTTTCTGTGCTGGGTGCGACTGCCCATAGATCTCCTGGTTGGTGGTTGCGCCACCCCGTTATGAAAAATATGCTTGTCAAGTGCTGATTATTACAGTCATTGTATGTCATTGTTGTGTCTTGTCAAGCAATCATTTGATAATAACTACTTGTACATTTGCAATTTGGGAAAAGAAAACATGTTTAAAACTTTCAAACCACCACCAACCAGTCTTACAAAATGGACCTGCAACACGCACCCATAGCAAAACAAAAGAGGATCAGGACACATCTCGAATCGCAACCGATGTACAATGTGTGGCTCTCTCAACCAACCCTCCTCCTGAATCAAGTACAAAAATCGATTGGCTAGGTCTTGGTCAAAATACCTTGAGACCTCGAAGGAGAAATACATTCAAACTTGTGAATGGCATCATAACAATCATAATCAGCAGATCATAATCAATAATTTTTGAAGTAGAATCTAAATATAGTGGTTTCTCACTATAGGGGTCCCCCCAAATCATCCACTATCAGACATTTGTAGTACAGTAATGAACCAACCATTTTCAGGGCCCACATGGCTTGAGAAACCACCATCTAGCAAAAAATGACGACTGTTCGCTTGGGAACTAGGGAGTACCCCCATGTTCGCCCCACCAACTCACCGTGCACGGAATATCCCGTGGACCATATCGTAGCTGTTTCACCATTCTTGTTGGTGATGGTCCCCTATTAATTCCTAGTATGATCTATTACAATTCCCCTCCTTCACCAAGTATTTCCTGCCACTCTTTGAAGGTGGCTGCTGAATGCCAAAACTGGCCACAACTGTTGGGAGCCCCGACCACCAGTCGCCTGTCGGGGTGGGAACGCCACGACGGCATGCCATGTCTGTGAAAAGGCGCAACGGTAGTGGGGTCATAACTGCAAGGTCCTGCAAGGTGGTCAGCTGAACATGGGCAACAGCCCTAAAAGGTGGGTAATCTCTATAACTATGGGGCTTGTACCATGTGAACGCTATCCACAATGACTCAATGAGAACACAAGAGCACCACCAGCACCAGAACAACGACAACGGCAACAACAACAACAACAACAACAACAACAACAACAACAACAACAACAACAACAGCAACAGCAGCAGCAGCAGCAGCAGGAGCAAATTTGACAATGACATGAACAGAAAAAAACAATGAGAACACCCGGGCACACCGACAAAGCATGTCAAAGCCATCAACGACGAAAAGGTGGATAATATAGGAATATAAGTACGGAAAGTAAGAATAAATTCGAAAACATTGCAACAAGTAACATACATAACATGCAATAACAGGAGGAACCACAAGAAACCACAAGAGTTATCTGGACAAGAACAGGCACAGCATGACAGCCAAACATTGAACAGTTCAAGTTCAAACCCATGACCGTAGCCTCTTCGCCCAGGAAGCCATGCTCTAACCTTAGAGCGGGTCTGTAAAATCAGACACATGAGGGTTTCTCCAATTTGCGGTACCCTCAAAGCTATGGATGGATTGTTGCTAGCAATGGTTCAGGTTTCTTTCCAGAAAGCCAACCCACAGACCGGCTACACAAGCTGATTGACCAAACAACGGTTTACAGAACAGTTCGGGGACACGTACCGACTTTGGGCGTTAACAGTTGGTGAAGAATGGGTAGTCATAACAACATGCAAATGCTCGATAATTCGGACGTGACATGACCAATTAAACTATATTACAGTAAACTTGACATGGTGGGCGAGACATTCAGCATAATCACAGGCACGGATCTCACAGCCGACGTTTCGTCAAGGTCAGCTGTGGGCGGCAGTGATTCAACTAGATCCGATTGATCAGTTGCTGAGAACCTACTATAATCATGGGATCATCCAACTAGTGGTGGATCATGGTTCATCAGTGATCATGCACACCATCAACTAGTGAGAGCTGCCATTCAACCCATGCGGCTGGTCAACTTTGATGGGTTCAGCCTCGCCGGCCAACTCTGTTGCGGGAAATGTTCTTGGAGAGCCAAACAATGTTGACCACCATCATCAAACATTGGAAGAATGGGACCTAACTAGCAACAGTCAATAGCTTTCCCACTGTTCCCCATGAATTTTTGGCTATCCGCATGTTCAGTAGTCAATGCTGGGATGGCTCTTGACTACTGGTGGTTGGGGTCTGGTTGTATCAAGACATATCCCTTTGCAGCTGCTTTTGTTGCTCCCGCCCTTGTAGTGGTGGGCAGCCAATAATACCAACAATGACAACGACATAAAACAGCAATCGGTATAAGAGCTCACTCCATTAACTTACTGGTGTAACGATATTACATCTATACTCTATACAATATGACTACACAAGCATATATGGGTGTTTGAAAAAAAACTAAGACATGATTCGGTTTAGCAATGTATACTTGATATAACACCCATATACAATATGATTGACTGGTAGAAGAAACACATGCCAATGAAGCCAGTCACAAGCCGCCAGGTCACCAGCTAACCGCCGGTGCTTTCCGTTGATCTCCGTGCGGTCACCACTGGAGCGTTCTGAGAGCCCGACAAGTCAGCAGGGCGCCCCGGTGAAGGCCCTTGCCTTACAGCAGGGGACAATCTCCAGCCGTTCGAATCTCGCAGTGGTTGGAAAAGACACGCTGCGTTCCAAACATGGGGGTTTCTCAAAACCTTATGGGTAGGGTACCCAAAATGGTTGGTTTCACTACTCAAAATCATTGATGGATGATTTGGAGGGTCACCTATTTTGAGAAACGCCCACATGGAAAATGCTTGGAACATCGCTGGAATCCATCAGAAGCGGAGTGTTCACCTCGTCTTGCAATCCATTCGTATGCAAATCCTTTTATGTCACTAAACATTGTTGCTCATGATGTTCATGTTGGGTTCGGAGTTACCCCAGAACTGGTGGCAAGGCATGAACCTGCTGCTCTGGGTCCTGTACTTCCTCAAATGAAGCAGCCAAGAAATGTAGGCCTCACAGGTAGCATCCAGAGAGTGAATCGAACTTATCATGCTTCATGTTTCCAATAGATCTCCCAAACATTTTGGTAACATAAAGGTCTTTCAATTCGGTGAGCAGGGACTCTCCAGTTCGGACTGACAACCTTTTTAACATATGTCCAATGCTTTCTGGCACAAACGGTACGGGAAAAGACCGTGGCTGCTTGCGTCAGACATGACTTGCAGCTTGTCCTTTTTCATGGGCGTTACCAGCTCACCGCAATGACTTTGGACTTACCACTGCGGAATCCAAAAAGGGTATGGATCATCCCCTTTGTGGTCTGTTGCAGCAAAGGAATCCCAATTATAGTAAGGAACAATACATCTCAAGCCATATAACTAACTCCAACAGAAACAAAAAAACCTGAAATCTAGAAAAACATTTTGAAAAACCAGCTGAAATCACCTAGAAACTACTCCCTAAGTTGTACCGAACATCGGGATATCTTGGAATCACTGTGCAGGCGCGCCATCAAGAAGACCACGGTGGTCCCCAGCAGAAATACCGAGGTCCATCCGGCGGGAACATCGATTGCACCTTAGCGGTGAAAATCGAAGGGGCCTGGTCGATGCTTAACCAACAAGTATCCTCTGGTGAACAAAAATGGCAATCGAAAATCCACCTTCTTGTTGGGAAAACCCTAGGAAATCATCCATTTATGGTGGATTTTCCATTGCCATGATTGTTCACCAAAGGGTAGTGGTTGACATCAGTTCTTTTGTATCAAGTGATCCATCTATGACCAACTCATCAGTTTTTTGGTATCAAGTTGGTCTAACACTGATGTAATGATCTAACCAGTGGTTGATCACTAATAGATTAGACCAACTTATTAGATCATTCCATCAGTGTTTGATTCATACTGGTACCAATTCCCCCTGGGTAAGAACTGGTCGATACACATCTTTCCATTGAACCTCAATCAAAATCAATCATCATCAATCCTCATCAATCATCCTCAATCACCATCAATCATCATCAATCGCCATCAATCATCATCAATCATCATCAATCATCATCAATCATCATCAATCACCATCAATCATCATCAATCATCGTGATTATAATGCCTATCCACATATCCATGCAATATTTTTCGTTTTTCAAAGTGAAGTCCCAATGTCATTAACACTTGATGGCTGGATCCTCCTAGTCCTAGCCCTCATTATCCGTTGGCTGACCTTCACCATCCAAACCCACTGGGATGTGATTGATTTTGACATTTTTGACGATCCCCTATATACATGCCATCGCAAATAGAGCATAACCAACAACCAACACCTGGCTCTCTTACACGACCACCAACAAAGACGGCAACGACAACATCAACAACCACCAGGATACGAAACAACAACCACAACAGTCACAACAACTACAGCAACAACAACAACAGTCACAACAACTACAGCAACAACAACAACAACAACAACAACAACAACAACAACAACAACAACAACAACCACAACAACAACAACCACAACAACAACAACCACAACCACAACAACAACAATCCTCTGCCCAGAGTTCTTCAAGCCACGCAGTTCTCCACTTGAGAAATTGGATGCTGGGCATGCCAGGGACCTGGGCGTCAGAAGCGGTGAGCTAAGTGGGGTGTCCCACACAGAAGTGTTTTGCAAAGGTAAGTTGGTTGGCTACTTCACATCTTTTAACAATTTCAAGGTGAGACATTGTATGAAACACGCAGAAAGGGTTTGTCCACAATGAATGGTGGTACCCTAACCAACAAATAATAGCCACGATTGAAGAAAGCTACGCTATATGGTAAACAATAGTTAATCATAGGGGGTAGAAACCATATCATGACAAGTAGGTTTTGTATGGGTTTGCCCATACATGATGGTACCTCACCATCCGAGTTCATGACCAATATTGAAAGGGAAATTAACCACTTTTGGGCACCAAGGTTTTGAATAAACCCATCAATCGCATATGGCAATCTGGCGTACCTATGGATTCACCACCTTTTTTCGGTCTCAAAGATCTATCTCTGTTGCAACGCTTGGTGAATATTGGTGCTATATATGCCCCTATCTGCTATACCTTTCAAATTCTGGGTTCCAGTGAGGTCTGAAGGTGGAACAGATCTTGGAGAGAGGTGTATTCCCATTCCATCATTGTTGCTGCCTCTGCCAAAAGGCTCGAATTTGGGGCCAAAAACACTAGCTAGAACTATCAGAAAGGTGACTTGGGGGAACCCACCTGACACTTAGGGAAAAATCACCGGCTTGAATTTTCAAGCACTATGCGACACTGTATGAGAACTATGATTGAATACAAACATACAGATCTATATAGTTGGTTTTTCTAATCCATCCGGTTCCGATATTGGTCAATCAACCAACCGTCCAAGAAATTCGGGACACAATGTCAATCAAACCACCAACTACTAGATGTTTACCCACTATGGTCAGTTCTTTTCCCCTATTACATCAACCATTATCCCTGATAATCCCAGTATTGTTGGTTATCATCCCCTATTACCTTAAAACCACCAACCAGTAAGTATCATCCCCTATCTTTGAGGATTTACCCAGCATAACTCCCCTCTAAGTCATGGTTAAAACCACCAACCGAACCTGAATTTTCCCCAAAAACCGCCTGATCATCCAGGCCACTGCGACAAGGACTTCTGGAGCCTCTCGTTCACGACAGCACGTCCTGCATGGATCCGCTAGTGTGATGTCATCGTCCCTGGTAGCTCAACATAGTGGGGGTTAATGCCGAGCAACCAGGGCATATCAATGGCTTCATAAATGCCTCCTGATGGTGGTTGACAATAGTCAAGCTATGTTACTTCGATCATTTTTTAGTAGAACTGCTTGACAATAGTCCATGATCGTTTTTTCAAAGCATAGCTTAACAGCAGGAAGCATCAGTGAGTACAATGATGTTGTAATTCCCAACACTTTGGGAGGGTAGTTGCCAACTGTCGGGGTCAAAACCCTGCATCTCAGGATGTAGGTTGACCGATTATCAGCAATGCTTGGCTTGGACTCATATTATGGCGGAACCAATCCACCAAAACCATCAAAATCGGACCTTTTTGATGGGCATTGACGGCATTGACCCCGTACCTGATTTACAAAAGATCACAACAGTAACATCAAAGAATCCATCAACCGGGTATTCCCCTGTCTCAAAAGGAATCCGAAGTAGCAACCGCGGCTTGAATGTGGTTGGTCCAACCCCTTGGTCATTGATGGCTGGTCAATGATTGGTTGAACGATTATTGTGACGAGACTCTGTGACCTTTTCTGGATTCAGTTGATTTTCTGCTGAAATGAGTTCGGTTCAGGCTTTCCCTTGACAATTTGCTGATGATCAAGTAGTAATATCAAAGCAACCTATCCGGAATATCAATTATTATTCAATTAGCAACATAATTAGTAACATACTACTTTATGAATTTGGTAATGGTGGGTTTCCACCTACCAACGCTTTCTTGCCTTGAAGTTGGCTATAAATGGCCCAGTGCCATCAAGAACACGAGATCCATGGCGTTGGTGCAACGGAGTGATGGTTTTGGCCTACATCTGCGTGACACCCTGCTGTAGGTGCCCTGTTCCCCTACTGTTGGGATGTTCACCTAATACCATTACTTAACCCCTTGCTGAACCGATTGCTTAGCCATTAACCAATGGTAATTCTAAAGAAGCATGTTCACCATTAGTATCTTTAAGAGCTAATTAGAATCATTTAGTATCCATTAATGTTCCCATCAACAATTCACCATTGGTATCCACTAGTCATTCCCAAGTTCCCGTTCTCCCCTTCCAATCCACGGCGCCCTCGCATGCGCTTCCAGCCCGCCCTGGGACCCTCCAGCCTCGTTGTGAGACGTAGCCGTCCAGGATCTTTGGGAAGCTTTGGTTGAAAGCCACATTCGCCAGCTGCAAAAGCTTCAGAACCACCTGCAATGGCAAGCCCCACCCGGTCAAGCAGCCCCCTATGGTTAACTAGTGGTGAATAATGGGTTATATATGGTTATGATGGGTGATAATGATCACTATCTGGTTGTTGGTTTCAACCTGAAAAATATGCTTGTCAACCAACCAATTGTTAATAACTACTAGGGAAAAGAGAAAGTGTTTAAAACCACCAACCAGCAATGGCTTGTTGCAACCGAACTGGGGGGAGCCATAGGGAACTCCGAAAGAGTGGTCGGTTTATTGCTACTAAGCGATTAGTGTTGGATGATGACTGGGGGGTCCCCAATGACTTGAGAAACCACCAAGCCATTGAGGCTTCGACTTGAGGACGACGTGCAGATGGAGTGCCCCATGGGTCATGGGTATCTCGCATGGTTTACCCGCGTGCTTGGCCATGGTTTACCCAACCGGTTAACCATACTTCATCCACTACTAAGCATGTTTCATCCACTATTAGCCATGCTTCATCCACTACCAGCCATGCTTCATTCACTATTTACCATGCTTCATCCACGATCAGCTCCGGGCAGCGTCCATCGACGCCATTGGCATATCATCCATGACCCTTGGGATGGCCACGATTGGCACTTCGCCTCCAGCAGTTGAAGCTCCAAATCGCCCACGTCCATCTGAGGCAGACGCACCTCGTGTGATGCTCGTGATGATTGGCGATGGCGAGCCATGGCGGCTAGTGCTGGTTAGTGCCAATGGTTGGTGACGGCGGGACGTGATGGGTAGTGCTGATGTTAATGCTTAATGATGGATAATGATGGGTTTTTGATGGTCAATAGACTGATGGTTAATGATAGATGATACTGCTTGATGTTCATGGCTGATCATGATCGACTGGTGTGATGGGTAACAATGCTTGCAGCTAGGCGAAGGCAAAACTTGTGAATTGGATGTAGCTGAACGATTAGACCAGTACTATGAACCTATGAATCTATCATTAAGCTATGAACACATGACTTAATAACCATTATAAACCACCATTAAACCACTATGATATTATGGGGGGATTGCTCTTTCGCAAAAGAAATCACACTTCTGAGCACCCAAATCTGGCACTGCGCCTTGAGATTGGTTGTCATTTGAAATCAATTTTCTTCTTTGGCTTACAGTGGTCAAGTAGGTATACAGTATTATCCCTAGCGCAATGGTCGTCAATTGTGTAGATCGAAGAAGTCCTACACCAGTTGAGAAGTTGGCAATTCACACATTCTGGTCAAACACTACAGAGCTGCTATCTCACTATCATGATTCAGTTGACTGAGTTATTGACCGTACAAATATGTGGAGCCACAAGAACATGTCACTGCAAACCATCAATGCTAGGTCTCAAAGTGATTCAATCTACAATTTTGATGTAAGTTGACCGTTTCTCCTTACAACTGACCATTTCAAATTTTACAACCAACCATTTGATACGAGTAATAACCATCCCCCTACATGAATACCATCTGGTATGTTGCTCAACTTACTGAAGTAAACATGACCATTTGATACAGCGCTCTAGCAACATATGATACCAGTAGTGGCCATCATCTGAGCACCAGACTTGGCCGCCACGGATCTGTGGGGCACAGCGTGCCTGGCGGAGAAGGGACCTGGAAGATACTTGGGGAAAATCCAACAACACATCTCCCCGCAGGAAAAGCAGCATCCATTCATTGATTGGGTACCTCATTGAGGTTCAACCAATTTCAACCATTGGTTGGGTTGTGACGGGATCAACCCCATATATGTCATGATGGTTTGAATACTCATGATTCGTGATTCTGTGGTTGGAATGGGTTCGGAAACCACATGGTAAATCGGATGATCAAACCTCAATTGGACATAGTAATCAGACATGGTTTCAAGTTCGATGTGTAGTAGCAGTGATGCAAGGTAGAAACTGTAGATGAAACATAATTACACGGAGTATGTACTAGGTGAAAACAAGTATTGGAAAATCATGGGCTACCATCTTGTACCGTACCACATCAATCGGTATGGGTCAACTTCTCACGTCATCTTTCAGCCCAGTCCAACTCCGCAGTACCTCACTCCGTCTAATGCTGGGATTCAGGCTCTGATCATTTCGATTTTGATCAGTGATGTGGCCGTTTCTCGCCAGAGGTCACCCCTAAATCATTCAATATTGGTCATTTATAGTAAGAAACCGTCATTTTTGGGGGGTTCCCTATTTTGAAGAAAAAAACCATGTGGCGTGAGCCCACTTTGATCCGTGGTTCATGCCCGTATTGGGTTTCCTACACTGCTTTCGGCGATCCACAAACATATCAAAAATGCGATGCCTTGGTCTTGGTCACAGTTTGGTCTCCACTTAGACGACGATCCGGGTGGATCCGAGAAGGGTGAACCATCTGGCACACTAAACGCACACAAATACATCCAAGAAATGCTTTGAAAACCTCGTTTTCAGCAGCCATTCAATTCATGCAACGGTGAAACGGAACGCCAAGCCCAGGGGACAAACAGGTGATCCAAGTTAGCTACCGATTCCTGCAACAGTAAAGAAACAACCGCATCACAGTTGAGCACAACAAGACCTTGCAACACACGGCTTCGCGCCTCCAACAGCTGTACGGCCTGGCCCGCATGCTGCACCTGAGCCATGCTGCGGCGGTGCGAAAGCTTGGCCAACTGCGTGGCTGTGCCAGTAATGGATTTGGAGGTTGATATGGCAATAGAATGTGAATAGAATGGTTGTGTAACTTAAGTTGCTAAGTTACATGTTTGGCAACATAAGCAATTTAGAAGCATAGTTCATCATAGTTCCATGTTCGGCAGCAACAAAACAGGGACCGGATTTCACCAACAACCACTAGGATGCGCAATCACCAACAAAGGCGACCAGTTGAAGTTCTACGAAGATCAACCAGGACCGACCGGGGGACCAGTTGAGCTCTGACTTGAGCTTCTCCAGTTGCAGCTGTGTGATGCGCCAAGCGACCCTGGCACAACTTGGGCGTGATTGGCACCATGAATTCATGACACCCCCTTCTCCATGAAAGTATCTGCATCACCTGTGGGATAAAGGTGCCACCAGGCCCCCCCGCCAAGTATGCAGAAGCGCAACCTCGTTGGAGGAACAAAAAAGTAGCGAACCAAAGGGATCCATCATGAAATTTGTAAAAGGATGCAAAAGGGGTTACGGGAATGAAATTAGCTGAAAAAAAGGAGCAACAATTCCGAGAATGACATGGACTAGTTGGTTAAGGCTTGATGGTACCTAAGAGCCATCTGCAATCATGAGGGATATTGCATTTAGCGGCAACACGCCGAAAAGCGAAAATGATCTGGCTGCAACTTGGGTACCCCAACCTGTTGGTTTCCTGCAAAATGATGATTCAGTTGTTGGATGATGCACTGGGGGCCCTACGCGTACGTAAAACATCCAGCTGGCCATGTTCAATCCCAATTGTTTTGCTTACTATTGCTGCAGGGCTCATTGGCCAAGAGTCGCTCTGTTGGTTGAAATAATTGGCTGCAAAAGATGCCCCATTTGTTTAAAATAATCATTGGTTTATATCCCTGGCCAAGAGATCATGATAACCCCAATACTTCATCAGCCGCTCAGCTGCTGAACTCCAACATTTGGGTCAGCCCACCATCCAAGATTCAACAACTTCACTGATTTGGAGGTACTGAAACGCAGCACATATCTGCAACGAAGTGAATCAATGAAGCTCTTGAGTTGATCCGATCGGTGACTTTTGTGATACTTCAGTCATGGTCCCCAAAACTATGAGAAACTCAATGGTGGTAAGAATTCACGCTACCCATGATCATCTGACACTTGATGGGGTTATATCCTCCAATATGCTGCTACGGCAATACCATCATGCATGGTATGAACTGGGACATCCATATTGGTGGTTTATGACTATGGACCTACCATGAGTTAAATATGAGACATTGTTGGCCATACTTCAATTAATCAACATGAACTATGAACAACTATGATTACTCTGATGATCTACTCAACCAACTAATAAATGTTGCTACTAATCATGGTGAACCAATGATCTACCATTAACAATTAGTAGTATTAACCATTAACTACCATAGTATTAACTAACCATGGTTACCATTAAGTACTATAGTATGAACCATTGACTAAGATTAACTAACATCTACTTAATGTTGTAGTATAACCATTGGTTGACCAATGGTCTACCATTAACTATCTAACATGGTTAATCTGGACCCATCATTGGTTCTCCAACGAACATCTTGTGCTCTCAACTCCTGCAGCATCGGCAGGATCATCGTGAGCAAACCATCGGGGTTTGCACACGTGCATCGCTGCATCTCTCGCATCTTGCCACAAATGCAAACATCACATAGATGAAATTGATACATAAATATGTGGCACTCATTTCTATCTATCTATCTGTGTGTCTGTCTGTCTGTCTATCTACCTATCTAAATGTAAATATAAATATATATAATATCATACTCAAAACCACTTAAATATATAATCATGGCACGTCAATGTGTCACCATATGTCACACTTATAGCCAGGTCGAGTGCAACAAATGACTCGCACCACCCTTTCAGCACTCTGAGTACTCCGCTGGGCCGTTGCATCTGATCAAACCTCATGGCAAAGTGAATGTCAAATGCTATTCTGGTTGGTGGTTTCACCCCCTATGAAAAATATGCTTGTCAATCAACCATGTGTTAACAACTACCAGGGAAAAACATGGAAAAAGGCTATTGATTTGTGGATGTCAGGCAGCTGAAACTCGTGGTTTTTGATGATATTTCAAGGTTTTTTCTGGTGTATTCTGGTTTATCCATCCAATATGATCCAATGGTGAGGTGATGCTGTTGGTTTCTTGTTCCTTGCAACAGTTTCATAGGACGTGTCGCAGGCGAGGGGCGGAAATGTCACCCTGTTCGGATGTGCACCAGGTTTATCTGGTGCACCAGGTATGCAGTGGCAAGTCCACCAGATTGCCATACCAATGCCATGCTATCCCATTGCCATCGTTATTGTCTAGTGCACAGCACGAGCCTCGCAGCAGTCACCCCGGATGACGTGTTTTTTTCCTTTCGCAGCCGGCCATGTTTGCCGCGGCCCAGGTGCCTGGCTGAGGAAGCAGGTGTGCTTTTTAGTTTTGAATAGATCTATTTAAAAACTTGATAATGAACTGGTTTGAATAGATCTATTAGTTTTGAAAAGATAGGGTCCATCATAAAACTAATGGATCCATTCTCAAAACTAGATAAATCAATAGATTCAGTTTTGAAAGTAGGTAGGTCAACTAGTTGATTGTAGGCGTGGTCAACTAGTGATTAATAGACTAGCACTTGACATTACTGAAAGTAAAGTGAAAATGAATAAAACAATGTTGAAGGGTATTTCTATGACATCGAAGATCATCGAAGACAATTGAAGATCATTGAACACTATACCAATATCTTGATGAACCCTTTCCAAAGGGAGCGAAGAGATACAACTCACGGCCAGCCCCGAGATCTCCATTTTGAGGGGCTGTTGGAAATGCCATTTTTTGAGGTTCTTTGGTAGCCCGTATAAACTGGATGCCAGTCAATCTAAAAGTTGGGTGCTGGAGGTTTTCACCCGTAGTGATTGCATCATACTCGAGCATTTTTGTTCCATCTTTCTTTGGAATCCCCAAGCTTGGCAGTGCCCGCTTTGTTCGTCATCCCAGCATAGACTTTGACACCCCAAAACCGCATGCAGCTGGTTTTGTGTCGGTGCGCCACCGAAGAAGGGTCGTTCTTTGATGCTCAAAATGACGGTAGCTTGGGATGATTTGTGGACCTTACCTCTGCTACTGTGGCTGATCTATACCAATAATTGTCAGATCAGCGAAAAGATCATCAGTGTCGAAATATTCACCTTTCTCTCCTCAGGTGATTCCTTAAGAATTCATATTTGCAAGCACAAGTGACAGCATTTGGCCAGCATCATTTACCAACGTCATGAACAATAATCATTTAACCACTATCATGGACCATCAATGTCATGTTTTCAATGATAAAACAAGCATGTTTTGCAATGGCAATGATAAACAAAACACTATCATGAATTATCTCGTCAATCCGCCTTAGTACTGGTTGCCACCATTGATTTACCTCACCAACCATTCATTGACCACCATCATTATCGCCCACCTCGCCGCAACTTCACCCTTCAACGCAAGGAGGTCCCTCGGCACCTCGTCATTCAACCGAGGCAATGGCTGCATCATATGGATGGCGGGCGGTGATCACACCACCTGGCGTCAGTCAACGGGTCGGTCGCCCCTTCGAAGCTACTGGTGTTCGAATGTTTGATCATCATGGCCCAATCATAGTGGTAGATGGCTATGGGTCAATATTAAGCAACCAACCAATGGGGGATAATCACCCACAACTAGTAGGGAAAACAATGGTTGATAGTAGGGGAACCAGGGGGACTAAGGGTTTTGACCCACGGCCAGATAATGGTTAAGACCATTCTTTGTTAACGGCCCAGTAATAATAGTGAGTAATAACCATCATTATTACTATTGTTTGAAACCATGTTTTGTTAATAATGCTTGGCCAACCATTGATAATGATTGATAACGGCCCAGTAATCATGGTAAGTAATGGTTGAGAATGGTTGGCTTGATTGTTTTGATGATAGTGCTTAGTAGTGGTATAATCAGTTGAAATATCAATAATCGTTTAAAAATGGTTCTACTACTTGTTATTGACCGTTAACCATATACACCATGTTTGATAATGGTTGGATAGACGGTTGACAATAGTGGTTGATAATGATTTATAGTGGTTGATAAGTGATTATGGCAAAACATGGTTTGTGAATGGTTCATACTGGTAGATAATGCATTAGTTGATGGGAATGGAAACTAATGATTATGATTAGTAATTATGGTCCATAATGGTCGGTGACTATTGGCTACTCACAGTGGGCAAGAACCAACAATAGCAGTGATCGTGGTTTGTTGGCATTCTCAGAACGAATTGCAATATTCATCCCCGACAAACCAGCCAGCAAAAGCCTTCCTGACGATGATAAATACTCACCGGCAGTCGAAATGTTGAATTGCTTGACTGCACTCATTTTTGATCGCTTGTTGAGTTGGCCTGTTGGAATCTAGTGAATAGATTGTCAATACGCGGGAGCATTGTGACAAGTAGGAATGATGGGGATAGGGGCACCAAATCGTGACTGGAATCATTAAATCGGGCCAATGTAGCATGCCAAAATGACCGGCCCGAATCACAGCCGCAGCAGAATTGACCACTTGGTTTAGCGCGACTGGATCTCGTGGGACCGAGCCCCGGACTGTAAAGAAAGGCATCCAGGAGCTTCTCGTAGGTATGCGCTGGCACGGAAGTGTCTCCATCCCAGCAACCCATGCGTTGGTAGACGTCTATGGTGGACACCAAGACGCTCGGGTTGATCTCCTCAAAGAAAGGCTGTACCACCTGACAAAGACTGTGAGCAGGGATTGTTTGACAAAAACCTGGGTGATTTTCCAATGTCAGGGCTGGAATTTGCAAGGGTTTCGTCAACAAAAACCAGTTGGTTAACCCATTATTGTTACTTAATATTGCTGGTTAGTATTGACCCATAGCCATGTTAAAAACCACCAGCTGTTAGTCAGTGTTCACCCTCTATCCCACAGCTACAACTGTTGCTTTCCCAGGCGCCTGTGCCACGTCTTTGGCAGACAACTCTGCAGTGGCTGCTCGGCCCTTTCCTGAGCTCAAGCATGACATGGGGAGTACCACCCATGCAACGCCACGGGACCCCAACCCATATTGATCCCAGGCTCCATATGCTCGCATAAAGGCCTTGGCCACATCCTGAGCCGACTTGGGGAGTGGGTCAGGCATGGGAAGCAAGATTAGACTCGACATAGATGACCATGGCAAGACAAGTAGATGTGCTTTCCAGCTTGTGGTCCTATCAGCTCTCATTTGCGACTATGCCAAGAATGGACAAACATCAAGGATAACAAACATCTGACCCACAAGTACCAAGGATCATGAAATTACGACGGCATAGACCCCAAATAGAAATTTAATGTTGCTTTTTTATCGGCATCCACTCAATCATGTTGACACCGGCATCCACCCAATCATGTTGACAGCCCTGTCTCCTATTCTTGAAGTAAGAGCCCCAATAGCTGCGCTATCTGGGTAAAAGCATCTGGTTGGATCTGCTTCGTGAATACTGTAAGCATTCCAAAAATAGGTTGGGATTTTCACATGAAAGGGGTCAAAACCCTCCCTAACTATCCCTAACACAAGAAAAAACATATCCACTTTGGGCGATGCTTGATCCCCAGCCATATGTGCCATAGTTTCCTCGAAAACACGATACCAGCTCCTGAAACCACAGCCTTTTGAACATCTTGAGATATCTTGAGTGGTGTTGAGGTGCACCATGCTGCACCCAATTCAGCATCACTGCAGACCTGTTCCATGGCTATCTCCACAATTCCAGCGGTGGATCCACTCGAGACCATTCTTTGAACAACGAATAAGTGTATCAGCTCATGATCTGATTTGCAAACAAATTTGTACACATAAATCTATAGATGGCAGTGGGTCAAAACCCCGTACTCCTGCT
Source organism: Symbiodinium kawagutii (assembly GCA_009767595.1). Classification (NCBI taxonomy): domain Eukaryota; class Dinophyceae; order Suessiales; family Symbiodiniaceae; genus Symbiodinium; species Symbiodinium kawagutii. The sequence goes on along the minus strand of VSDK01005185.1, from coordinate 497,889 downwards.
TCCCCATCATTAACCATTGTTTTCCTTACTATTGGCTGGTCATTATCCCCCATTATTGGTTAGTAAATATTGACCCATAGCCAGATACAAGCTGATGCACACATTCGCACACATGCAGGATCATTCACGCGACTATGCTCACCTATGATCATCTCCATGTCGATCCGCCCTGAGTTGGCTCTTCCTCAACAGGCGTCGGTTTTGAGCCAGTCCCGTTTGGCAAAGAGGGAACTGAAAGCCACCGGGCCAATGACTTCGCCCATTGAGGCCACGACTACACCTGCATGGCTGGTGATGAATGGCTGGTTGAGAGATGACCTGTGAGCTGGTGATGAATGGCATGCTTCTTTGCAGGATTCGTTCATCTAGTAAGCAACCCTAGTGAGTACCCAACAATCATATAGTACTTGATTGGAATAATCTCATCTTGATAGTGAGTAACCAACCGAATCATAATAGTATTTTGAGTACTTGGGTGAGTAATACTGATAAATTGATGTTAACATTAATTGCATATCCCAACCCAACAATAATAATAAACAAATACGAATTGAGTATGTCTGGTTAACCGGTTAGCAAGTGCTGGATGTGGATAACCCTGTGATTCTATGTAATTATGAATTACTGCAATAAGCATAGTTGAATATCATTGATTGACAACTAATGGATATTTTCAGGTTGGGTTGTTGAAGAACCATCCATGGACATTCACCACTAACCACTGTATACCGGGTTCCCAAAAAAGAACTACACCTCCTCGGAGCCCGCCAACATGAACTCCCGAAACAAAGGCAAAGTTGGTAGTTAGATTCGCACAATGCTTGGTTAACCAAAATGGCTGTTATTTTCTTAAGACCTCGACCCAACATGCAAACATACAACTTTGAATTTGGGGGCAAAGGGGATGGCTGCTTTTTTTGAAGAACCCTGTATCAATGATCCGCAACCATTATCAATCATCAGCTAGCCAATATTAATCATCACTAGCCTTCATCAACCATCAATGAACCACTACTATCCACAAATTGACCATGAATCAACCCACTATAAACCGTTATAGAAGTAATCATGAATGAACCACTCGTTAACCACATTTGGCCAGTAATTAACCGTCAATTGACAACTCATTAACCATTAATAAACCATCCATAAAGCATCATCAATCATCGATTATATAGCCATTTCTAATCATCTCTAACCACCATTAACCATCAATTAACCATCAATTACCCGTCATCACTACACCAGCAAACTAATCTGGTTGCGTGGAAAATCCACTATTTATTATTGTTTTTAATAGGGACTGCCAGAGCCTAACCATCAACAGCATCAACTAACCATCATCTCTACTCACCGTTCCCCACTATTAATCGCTATCAATCAACCATCAGTCAGCCACCCAAACTCACCACCAATCCTGAATCTCACCCCATTTTCCTTCGGCCTTTGCCCTCATGTTCCAACTGCTGCGCCGAAGGCCCTTGCAAGTGGACGAAATCGCCTGTCGTGAAACGTCTTCGATGAAACGCAGCAGATCCAAGATCGATGAAACCACGAGCAGAGACCTAGTCTCCGATATAAACCATAAGTAGTGATTAATAAACCAGGGGATGAAACCACCATGTCAAGTCGTGGATTTTCCACGCAACCAGGTTTGCCGGAGTGTAGTGATGAGTTTGAGTGGCTAAGTGATGGTTAATTGATGCTTAATGGTGGGTAGAAATGATTAATTAATCAGAATGGCCAATCGATGATTGATAATGGTTGATTGATGGTTGATTAATGAATCAATGGTCGATCAATGATCAGTGATGGTTCAGTAGTGGTTACTGTAATTAATAATGATGAATCCGTGGTGAATAAATAGTCAATCATGGTCCATGATGGGTAATTAATGGCCTGACATAAGGGATAATGACAACCATGAATTGAGGAATATCATGCTTATAGCTTTAATGTTCAATCATGATATAGATTCAAGGTATTAAGAAACCCGCCACATGCAACCATGCTTTACCATCAAACATGGGGAGCTGATTGAAATGGATCTCCCATGACAGCCTTTGGTCCCAGCGGACCGAACAGGAATGCTTTGAAGCTGTTTCCTGGAGCGGATTGCACCTGGCAAACTAGTGGAGCCTGTATGGGCGTTTCTCAAGTCATACGCCCAGTGATCATCCGTTATGAACCGTTTACAGTGATAAACTACCAATTTTTAGCACTAAACCAACCATTTCTGGGGTACTCCCATCTAAAAAAACACCCTCGCTTGCAGGTACACCCTGACAACCCCCCTCCGAGTCCATCGTGCGGCTAGTATTTTGGAGGGTTGTGAGAGCAAGGACCCTGCCTGGGGGTGTCCTTTACCCGAACCAACTTGGCCAAGGAAAGGGCTAATGCATGTTAATGCTTGATGATTATCCAAGTTGATGGTCAAATGTTGGTTCCGAGTTACTATGCCATCTGCCATCATCAATTCCAAATTGGCTGGTCGACAGTTGTCTTGGCAAACAAAACTAATACTTCAGTCTGGCCATCCTTTCGCTTGTTAAAAATCTGAAAGTGTTCCCCAAAGCTGTGCTAACCAATGCTTGTTTCTTTCAGCCACTGTGGAGGTCGCCTTCTTCAGTCCTCATCACAAACTATAGTCACCCAACTGAATGTGGGGGTCAGATCAGGGGGGTTTTAGATCCTAGGGGTTTTTAGTACATACGTGTTTGAGATAAAACCATGATTTTTTGAGATAAAACCATGATGTTTCAGGCTTGAAATTGACAGTGACATTCACTTGTACAAGATGGGAGAGGGGTTAGATCTAACGGGTTTTTTAAACAGGGGGTTAGATCTAACGGGTTTTTTTTAACAGGGGGTTACATCTAACGGTTTTTTTAAACAGGGGGTTAGATCCAATGGGTTTTTCAAAGGGGGGGTTAGATCTAATGGGTTTCGGAATGGAAAACAAATCAAGCACTAGCCCAGGCAAAAAAATCTCAAAATATCTCATTTTTCCTCATTTTTCCTATTTTTGTTCTCGTCCTCAATTTGGTGTTAATTGAGTTTTAAATTAGGGCCAGCTCAGAAAATCTCAAAATCTCTCATTTTTTCTCATTTTTTCTCGTCCTTCATTAACGGAGATGACAAGTCCACCCAAAAAATCTCAAAATCTCTCATTTTT